>JABWDB010000108.1:0-145145 GCA_019614645.1 Stratiolaelaps scimitus
GTTGATTTCAGAAAAACTTGTTACTAATAAATACGACCAGACACCCCCACGTTTTCCACATTTTTCTTATTCCGAATTAGTCGGTTATTACAATTGCGCTCAAGAAAATAATTGCAAACAATTGCAGTTACAAAAGATATCAGTCAAGGAGAATTTTTATTTTGGGCACGCTTAGGGACAGGAGAAGTGGGAGCTCCTTGTTTTAAATTTTCTAGTAGGGATACAGAGATGAGGCTGTTCTAGACGTTTTTGACGTTCCGTAGGTACGATTGTCGCCCACTATTATAACTGAATCCAGTGGCACTGTTCTCCAGTGGCTCCATTACGGGAGATTGGCATTGCACATCCAACTTCTGTAGGAGTTTCAGGGGAGATAGATTCCGAGTTCCCTCCTCCCCGCAAACCCTAACCAACAGCGTGAAGGAACCCATATAAATAAAGTTGGTGGACGCTCAAAGATTCGCTGTGAGGGCTAGGTAATAATATTGCTCAGAACCGTAAACACATTCACTTACTCAGGTTTATCGACATGGGAATATTGCTATCAT
Organism: Stratiolaelaps scimitus; assembly: GCA_019614645.1. Lineage (NCBI taxonomy): Eukaryota > Metazoa > Arthropoda > Arachnida > Mesostigmata > Laelapidae > Stratiolaelaps > Stratiolaelaps scimitus. The sequence goes on from JABWDB010000108.1 coordinate 549, forward strand.
GAGGAGAGGATCGTGGTTTTGGTAGGAAGGTAAACCTTTTGCGAGAACTGATAACAGTCCACACTATTTTAGTGCGCCATGCTGAAATAATGTAATTATTCAATCATTATTATCATTATTGAGTGGTCAATGAAACCTGATTCATATCTTGGCGAGTTGGGGATGGTTGAGGACAACGGAAAGTTGAAGGAGCTAAAATTATTTAATTATTATTAAAATTATATCACACCCATTTCCAGAGTGGCGGAACGTAACGAGCGTTACATAGTGAGCTTGAATGTGCCTAATTAGTGTTGGTTAGTCATCTGCTGAACAAATTATATGGAGAGAGTGCGAGTGCGCGCTGTTAAATTTAGCTGTTAAAATAAGTTTAGCGCCAGTGGCAGTAGTTAAGTTGTTAATATCGTCAGGTTCCGTGTTTTCCGTGCACTGAAAGCTAGCTGTCATCTCGTCAATTTGAACCAGTGGGATATGATACATCATAAATCATTAGGAAAGTATAGATGAAATAGTTTAATTTTATGTCGGATATGGAACGATCGTTTTTAGCAACAAATATAATTATCACATACAATAAACATGTTCTTACAAGACTGTTAGAATTACATATTTTATAGTTTTTTACGTATTTTTTGAGGAGAGGGGGTCCAATTAATTGGGGATAGGCCGAGGCCGAGGCCGACATTGTCGCAAGGAAGGTAATTTAATTGCCTCTCAGAGACGGGCGTTGCAAAAGGAAAGGAGAGCTTTTTATTACAATTAAATAAATAAAAATAAATTGGTCTTATTATAAACTTAAAGAGAAAAAAGAGCCCCGCGTCTCTCGATTTATGGGCACAATGCACCTTGCTAGAGTGAGCGTTCAGGCGCCCACTCAGAGTTTCTACTAATTGCCGAAGCTAATGAGAGCTAAGATATTTTTATGAAACTGAAGATTGCATGCCACTGCACGCTTGTCCTGATAGGGACCCTATGGCCTCAGCCAAATACTGCTGTTAAGACACCGTTCTGGAATGGGAGACTCTTTCAGGGATAAATAAGAACTGCCTCCGTTTCAGATTCATTTGGGCATACATCAATTATCAGCAATTATCGTTAGCTCCGCAGGAAGTTCGCGATTTCTCCACACCACGAATGACAAATCTTTTAGCTATATGCAGATTTCAAATTATCTCAATATCCGTTTTGGGAGGAAATATTCAACATTGTCACATGAACGCAGATAGGCCAGCGGTCTGGCCTGGGCACAATGCACCTTGCTAGAGTGAGCGTTTAGGCGCTTTAGTTTCTACTCATTGCCCAAGCTAATGAGAGCTAAGATATTTTCGTTATGAAATTGAAGTTGAGGAGTCAATGAAGCCTGATCCATATGTTTGTTGTCTGCTGATGAACCGTCAAGGCTTCCACTGGAGAGCACAAATCAGAAAACGCAATCGATGGAGGCGGTCATCCTCTCACGTTAGCGTATAGTCTGTGCTGTTGGTTGGGGTTGGTTGAGGACAACGGAAAGTTGAAAACCCATTCCCAGAGTGGCGGAACGTAACGCGCGTTACATAGTGAGTTTGGATGTGCCTAATAAGTGTTGGTTAGTCATCTGCTGAACAAGATTATATGGAGAGAGTGCACGCTGTTAAACCTGACGATATTAACAACTCAACTACTACCACTGGCGCTGAGTTGTTAATATCGTCAGGTTCCGTATTTTCTAAGTGCACTGAAAGCTAGCCCTCTAGTGTCATCTCTAAATTTGAACAAGTGCGATATGATATATCATAAATCATTATTGAAGTATAGATGAAATTGTTTTATTCTATGTCGGATATTGACTATGCGTCTTAAAATATACAATAAATTGTTGACCATTTTTAACAATTGTAGTATAATTATTACGTAAAATAAACATGTTCTTACAAGACTATATTTGAGAAATCCTTCACCGAGATAAGTGAACGTATCTTTCGAGGCAGGGGGTCCAGAGTGACGGTAAACGGCGGCAGGCGAGAGCATCTCTACTCTATTCGTTAGTAATGAAAGTTACTTAAAACGTGGTAGTGCGACTGTTAGAGCCACTGATGATGGCGGTAAACGGGAAGAAGATCTCTTGCGGAATTATGCCTCTTGCAATCGTAAAGGCAAACAGACCAACACGCGCGCTGTAGAATTTATCGACGAAGAGCAGTTTGTTCAAGGTATATTAATAGCTGATAGGAACCTACGGATTCTGTCAAATACTGCTTTTAAGGGATCGTTCTGGAATGGGCAACACTTTCTGGAACAAAGAAATAAATGGCAACTACCTCAGTGTCACATCCATTTGGGCATACATCAATTATCGTCAGCTGCACGGGAAATTCGCAATTGTAGCTATGGTGCAGATATCTAATTATCGCAAACTCCATTTTGGGGGGAAATATTCAACATTGTCCGCTGTGAATCTAGATAAACCGGCTGTCTCTCGATTTATTGGTACATTGCACCTTGCTAGAGCGAGCGTTTAACGGCTTTAGCCGCAACTGATTGCCGAAGCTAATTAAGATATTTTCGTTATGAAATTAAAGATTTGAGACATTCCGCTATTGGAAAGCACTCTGAACCCCGGGATGCTTTACAAATCAAATACGGGGTCGTGGTCTTGTCTAGTTGCGGTTGTTGTGAGGATCTATTCCAAATTGTTGAAAGTGGCCCTGGCCAGTTAAGCAGTGCCTGGGGAGAATCTGCGATTGAATGCCACTGGTGTTGGTACCACAACCGGATATTTAAATGTAAAAATGGATGCTTCGAGATCAATCATGGGGGAATTTACTGGAAGGGCGCCTTGACGTAGTGTAGAGTTGATTTATCTAATCTCGTTTAGGATAGTCATACGCCGTAAACATGTGGTAGCAAGTCGATCTTTAACAATACTAAATGATGAGTACACTTACAATATATAGTATTGTACTGAAGTGTGATTGCCCGCCTGGTAATGCGAAGAGAAACACACGGTCTACTTGAGAGTAGTTTCGGGATGCGATAGCTAAAGGTAAAGTAGCCGTAATTATAAGAGGAGAAACTGTAATTGACAGAGCTAACGCAATGAGGCCAAGCCGGTAACTAAACCCCCAGTTGCAGGGCCCAGACCATATGGCAATAACCATCTCTATTTGTCTATGTATTCTGTTCTTGCTCGAGTATATCATCTGTCATAAAACCTTCACGTTTAGATGCGATGTGCAGGTATAATGTTACAACGTTATGCACAGTGATTCTGTTACAGGATGTTGGGATATGAAGAAAGTAATTAAGCTAATTAAGAAAAACTCTCATTCTCGTCGTAACATTTATTCTATGTTACTGAAACAGTCTGAACTCCCGATTCTTCTAGGGGTACTATACAGACAGCTTTCCAGAGTGATTCTTTTATTCTCACCAGGAATAGAATAATGACTATGGAAAATGCTATCGCTTGTACTTACCATTATCCGTGATATGCTAAAGGTAAACGCAGCAGTACTGTCAATACCGGTAACAATAACAAACGCCATTTTACACAAATGCCCCCCCACAAATATCGAACAGCCCGTCCCCGATCCGTAGGGTCATCTCTCGTTATCCATGGATGACGACGCTGTGAATGACAAACTTTACTGCGAGCCTCGCCGGCTTGGCGCCCTGACGCTTACTACTCGAGTCGTAGTGCCACATCCTTGCTTGCCTCGTGACGCGAAGTTCACATCGGCGCATATAACTAGGTGATGATACCCGCAACGATTAAACAACCAGCCAGGGTAGGTTTTAAAAAGTGACCAAAGTAAACGAGCCAGAGGGAGAGACTGCTGGGAGAGATGTGCTACCTCATCGCGGTAGTCACAGTATTTGTCGGGTAAGTGTAACCTAAATGAGCGACTATATACCAATTATTCGTTCACGAGGAAAACTGCGTTTTTGTTTATTGTGTCGTCCGTGTGCTCTCAATTTATTTCATATTGACGTCTATGTATGACGTGTCATCGGTTAAAATTCTGCTTCACCAGTTTACTGTATATTGATTTCAGTTGTACGATCCATTTGATCAAGTTCCTCGCTTAGACCATGTATTCAAAGATTCCTTGTCATTTTTGTGAGATTCGTACATAGATGTTCTTGGAAATTGCATTCGTCATAACATAATTTTGATAATTATGGTGTTTCCCAATATGCTAGTCTAAGCTCGGAATTGTGGAAAACTTGGTTGTGGTTTTGTTTCGTTACAATTTAACCTGCAGGTGACAACAATGTATATCAGTCATTAATCAGTGACGTGGCAAAAAGTGACCGTATCAGGAAACTGGTTGGTCCAGAAGGTTAGAAGTGTGGACGGCACCCCATGCTTGCCATGTGGTGCCGTCCACACCTTGTTTCACCGTGATATCAGTTATCTGGATAAACGGAAGGCTTATTTATTGTGTTCGTTTGGTGGCGTTCTGTATTTGACAGGACACAGTTAAAACCATCCCCGATCGTGTCATAACGCACATATATTGTACAACACGTAAAGGTTCCTCGTCACCGCACACGCTCACATAATTCGACAAATTATTGGCATTTCATTGAATGGAATTGAGTTGGAAATCTAAATTCTCGACAAGTGGGTTTTTTATTAGAAAGAAATAATAGTGTCCACAATATATAAACGCTTGAGTGTTGTGGGCGGCTTGCAATTGTATTTTACATTTACAAGAAGCTGTCCCTTCAAAAACTCCCCGATTCTTCTTTTCTAGGGGTGAATTTCTCAGACTGACTCACAGCTAACATTTAACGTCCATGGCAGTGCTTCTAGAGGCACTACACAGATAATTTCCATAGTGATTAGTTTATTGTCACGAATAATAAAATGTTCCGGTCTATAGGGTCACCTCTGGTTCTCCATGGATGACGACGCTGTGCATGTTAACCTGTTCTACGAATCTCGTCCGTTTGGCGCCCTGATGTTTACTACTCGGGTCGTACTGCCATATCAATTTCGATACGCGCAGTTCAGATAGGCGCATGTAGCCGGGTGACGACACCCCCGCAAACGATATAAGCAACCGGCCAGAGCAGGTTCTAAAAGAATGACTACCGTAGACGAGCCAGAGGCAGAAACTTCAGGAGATCGAAGTGACCACCACAGGTGGCAGGAAGCTAAAGGCGGCCGGAGATGAAGAATGGGTGACGACGGGTCAAACCAAGGCAGGGACCACTTGTGGGGTAAGTCGCCAGTACAGAGGACAGGAAGGCAAAGATGGCACGTATCAGGAGGGTGGTATTTCCAGCCAGCGAGCTAGTGAGTACCCATGGCAGAAACGGTTAAACTAATACTGACTTCCAACGGGAGAACGCTTCGCCTAGGAATAGCTGCATATGTGGAAGGCCTCAATAGATCCAAGCGCTCATACCGAAAGACTATAGCTTGGGACTGTGGGAGGTATGTGCTGCCTCATCGCTGTAGTCGCGATTTTTTCGGGTAAGTGTAACTTAAATGGACATAGGTGACTATATATCAATTATGATTCTTATTCCTTCACGATGAAAAATGCGTCCTTGTTTATTGAAGGAGTCTTAATTTGTTTAATTTTGATGCCTATGTATGGCGTGTCATTATTTAATTTAGTTGTTCGATCCATTTGACCAAAGTTCTTTGCGTAAACCCAGGTCTTCTGTCTCATTTTTGTAAGATGCGTACAAAGATGCCCTTCGAAGTCTCATAACGTAATTTCGATAATTGTTGATAATCGTAGTGTTTCCCAATATGAAAAATTTTTAAGGTCGTTGAGCGACTGCCCAAGTTAATTCGGTACAGCAACTAACCCAGCCGGACAAACCCGATATACAGATAGCTTTCCATAGTGATTCTTTTATTCTCACCAAGAATAAAATAACTACTATGGAAGACCTGCTATAGCTTGTACTTAACCATTATCCGTGATATGCTAAAGGTAAATACAGCAGTCAATGTCAATACCATTAACTATAACAAACGCCATTTTGTCACTGATACCTTAGGGATCCATCTCACAAATAACGAACAGCCCGTACCCGGTCTGTAGGGTCATCTCTCGTTCTCCATGGATGACGACGCTGTGAATGATAACCTGCTCTACGAATCTCGCCGGCTTGCCGCCCTGACATTTACTACTCGGATCGTAGTGCCATATTATCTTTACTTGCTTCGTGACGCGCAGTTCAGATCGGCGCATTATCGTATCATCCACACTAGGTGATGATACCCGCAACGGTTAAAGAACCAGCCAGGGTAGGTTCTAAATGAGATTTCCGAAAGACCATAGTAAACGAGCCAGAGGCAGAGACTGCAGGAGATGAGGTGACCACCGCAGGCGACAGGAAGCCAAAAGCGCAGGAGATAAAAGACGCGGTCGTTGCAGATTAGATAAATGCGGGGATTGCTGGAGGGGATGAAGACACTACTGCAGGTGACAGCAAGGCAAATACGGTGCGCGCTCGAAAGTCGGTGCTACCAGCCTCGCAAGGGTTTGTGGTCGACACAAGAAGCTTCGCACAGTTGGTGAAAACGTAACGCAAACCTCCGCGAAGAATTATTCGTAATTTTGGAAGGCCCCGATAGATCTACGCGCTCAGATTATAGGATTATAGAGCTTACGAGAGTGGGAGAAATGTGCTGCCTCATCGCAGTAGGCGCAGTATTTCTCGGGTAAGTGTAACCTAAATGAGCGACTATATACGAATTATCGATTATTATTCCTTCCCGAAGAAAAATGCATACTCCCCACAGCAGCGCATAGACCAAGGAAGTTCGACCGCCGCCACTGGTTCGACTAAAGGGAACCAACCAAGCGTCATGAATGTGACGAATATAGCAAAAATAAGGCTTAATCTGTACACGTGTCGTCACCAGCGAGATTCCCACTGTCCCTATCGATCGTCTTGCGAAACCACAGCCAAGGGAACGGCCTTGGATGGCACGGCGGGTAAAGACCCTGTTGAGCTTCACTCTAGTCTGACTTTGTGAAGAGACATAGGAGGTGTAGCATAAGTGGGAGATTCGTCAGCAATGAAATACCACTACTCCTATTGCTACTTTACATGCTCAATGATGTAAATATGGTCATTCGATATTTTAGGAAAAGCATAGTTATTTGTGTGATTTAAATTGAGGACATAATCAGGTCTGGAGTTTGGCTGGAGAGAATCTACACCCGATTCGATTCGTTCGTAATAAGAGAAGATCTTTTGTGGAATTATGCATTTTGCCATCGTAGAGCAACACGTACGCTGTAGACCAGAGAGCAGTTCGATAGCGACCTTACGGATTCTGCCAAATACTGCTCCGTTCTGGCATGGGTAACACTTTCTGGAACAAAGAAATAAATGGGAACTACCTCAGTTTCACATCCATTTGGGCATCAATTATCGTCAGCTGCACGGGAAGTTCGCAATTGTTCCACATCATAAATGACAAATCTTTTAGTTATGTGCAGATCTAAAATTATCGTTTTGGGAGGAAATATTGAACATTATCACGTTGTGAACCTGGATGGCTAGCTGTCTCTCGATCTATGGGCACAATGCACTTCGTTAGAGCGAGCGTTTAGCGGCTTTAGTTGCTACCGATTGGAGAAGAGAAACCGTAATAGGATAAGATCGGCTCGGACTTGGCTGTTGGCTGTACCTATTACGGTTCCTCAACCAACAAGTCCGAGCCGATTACGAAACCTCTTACAGGGCCCAGAGTTTGGAAGTATTATACCATTCTGTTGTAACGGATAACCATCTCGAATTGTCGGTATTCTGTTCTTGCTAGCGTGTACTCCACGTTTAGATGCGACAGGTGTAATGTTATGACGTAGGTGGCAGAGTGATCTTGTATAGAATGTTGGGGCAGAGTGATTTTGTATAGACGCTGTCGCTACAGATCTGAAAACGGACTGCTGGGGCGATGAAGACACTACTGCAGATGACAGCAAGGCAGATACGGTGCGCGCTCGGAAGTCGGTGCTATCAGCCTCGCAAGGGCTTATGGTCGACACAAGAGCCATGTGGGAGCGATGTGCTGCCCCACCGCGATAGTCGCAGTATTTCTCGGGTAAGCGTAACCAAAATGAGCGACTATATAAGAATTATGATTAGTATTCCTTCACGAAGAAAAATGCGTTTTTGTTTATTGTAAAAAGTTGTCACAGTCTACTCTTATTTCATATTGCTTCTAGGGGTACTATACAGATAGCTTTCCATAGTGATTCTTTTATTTTTCCCGGTCTGTAGGGTCACCTCTTGTTCTCCATGGATGACGATGCTGTGATGGATAACCTGTTCTACAAATCTCGTCGGGTTTGGCGCCCTGACATTTACTACTCGGGTCGTAGTGCCATATCATCTTCATTTGCTTCGTGACGCGCGTTCAAATCGGCACATATAAATAGATGACGGTACCCGCATACGATATAAGCAGCCGGCCAGGGTAGGTCCTGAATGACCGTCGTAAACCAGAGCCAGAGGCAGAGACAGCAGGAGACCACCGCAGGTGACAGGAAGCCAAAGGCTACTGCAGATGACAGCGAGGCAGATACGGTGCGCGCTCGGAAGTCGGTGCTATCAGCCTCGCAACGGCTTACGGTCGACACAAGAAGCTTCGCACAGTTGATGAAAACGAACACGGAATTCCAACAGGAAAACGGAAACCTCCGCGAAGACTTATACGTAATTTTGGATGGCCCCAATAGATCTATGCGATCAGACCGTAACATTATAGCTTGGAGTGTGGGAGCGATGTGCTCCCTCATCGCGGTAGTCGCAGTATTTCTCTGGTAAGTGTAACTAAAATGAGCGACGATTATTATTCCTTCACGAAGAAAAATGCGTTTTTGTTTATTGTAAAAAGTTGTTATAGTCTACTCCTCAGTTTCACATAGCTTTCTATAGTGATTCTTTTATCGTTTCCGCTCTGTAGGGTGACTCGTTCCCCGTCAGCGCGGTGGCTTGGACGGCTAAGTCTCTGGTTATCGGAAGCCAGAGGCCGCGGGTTTGAGCCCCGCTGCGTGACATATAAGAGAGCTTAAGCATTGTAAAATTGCAGCTCCTTTAATAAACCAATAAAACCTTTACCTTTACCTCTAGTTCTCCATGGATGACGATGCTGTTAATGATAACCTGTTCTACGAATCTCGTCGGGTTTGGCGCCCTGACGTTTACTACTCGGGTCGTAGTGCCATATCATCTTTATTTGCTTCGTGACGCGCAGTTCAGATCGGCACATATAAATAGATGACGGTACCCGCAAATGATATAAGCAGCCGGCCAGGGTAGGTCCGGAATGGCCGTCGTAAACCAGAGCCAGAGGCATAGACAGCAGGAGACCACCGCAGGTGACATGAAGCCAAAGGCGCTGTCGCTACAGATCTGAAGGCGGGGTCGGCTGGGGGGGAATGAAGACACTACTGCAGATGACAGCGAGGCAGATACGGTGCGCGCTCGGAAGTCGGTGCTATCAGCCTCGCAATGGCTTACGGTCGACACAAGAAGCACAGTTGGTGAAAACGAACACGGAATTCCAACAGGAAAACTGAAACCTCCGCGAAGACTTATACGTAATTTTGGATGGCCCCAATAGATCTATGCGATCAGACCGTAACATTATAGCTTGGAGTGTGGGAGCGATGTGATGCCTCATCGCGCTAGTCGCAGTATTTCTCGGGTAAGTGAAACCTAAATGAGCGACTATATACGAATTATCGGTTATTATTCTTTCACGAAGAAAAATGCGTTTTTGTTTATTGTAGAAAGTTGTCAGTCTACTCTCAATTTATTTCATATTGACGTCTATGACGTGTCACCGGTTATCCAAATCGATTCATTTGATCAAAGTTCCCCGCTTAGAACCATGTATTCAAAGATTCCTTGTCATTTTTGTGAGATGCATAAAATTGTATGTGCATCTATCCTAAGTAGAACTAGCCTGTATACTAGATGTGTAAGATGGAGGATCGTTTGTATGCTTTTACCAGGTCCAATTCTGGAGTTGAATGTTGTGGACGATTCCATGGCGATGTCGGAGCTGTCGGAGGAATTTCATCTGCAAGCAATTGAGCAAATTAGCTTCTCGTCGTTAGAGAGATGCGCGATGCGAATATAAACGAGTTTCGCATCGCTCATCTCTCTAACAACGAGAAGCTACGTCACCTCGTCGCCAGTTTACGTGAATCCTATTTAACCCGCAAATCCTAGCCGTTCTACGAATCTCGTCGGTTTGGCGCCCTGACGTTTACCACTCGGGTCGTAGTGCCATATCTTGACGCGCAGTTCAGGTTGGCACATAAACTATAGGGGACGATACCCATGAATGGTATGCCAGGGTAGGTTCCAAAAGCACGACCGCCGTAAACGAGCCAGAGGCAGAGACTGCAGGAGATGAAGTGGTCACCACAGGTGGCAGGAAGCCAAAGACGACAGGAGGTGAAGAATGGGTGACGACAAGTCAAAGGTCAGGGGCCGCTTCGGGGCATCGCTTGGGAGGCTTCGCACAGACTAATACCGAATACCAAGAGGAGAACACATAGCTCCGCAAAGAAATATATGCACACTTGGAGGGCCCCGATAAATCTGTGTGCATGCCGTAAGATTATCGCTGGCGTGTAGGAGTATGTGCTGCCTCGTCGCGGTAGTCAGTTTTTCCGGGTAAGTGGAACCTAAATAAACATAGGTGACTATATACTAATTATGATTATTATGCCTTCAAGATTAAAAGGCGTTTTTGTTTATTGATGTGTCATCTAGCACCTATCCGTCCCACTGGCCTCTGGTGTCACTAATAGTTGTCGTTTGATAGCTTTTGATTGAGTGGTAATTATGTTGGGTGGCAGCCCGTACTAGTATCCACAGAAGGTCTCCCAAGTGCGAATAGTGTCGTTATCTGATTTGCCATCTCTTTCCCCGCATCTTGGCTAGCGGCCTCTTTGAATGGTAACAACATATCTCCGATCTGGTCTTTTCCTTCTAGCTCTCTTAATGGGAGCAAGGGGAGGTTATAGCACCGATGAGAAAGCCTCATGCACTAAGAACGATGCAACTACTTTTTTTTACTTACTACATTTTTCGTTGTAAATAAACGTCACGAAACATCCCGAAAACAATACGACTTGTGACATCTTCCATTGGGGCAAAATCCTCGAGAATCATAGTCGGATTTGTATTGACAACTATTCACGCCGAACTCAGATTACGTTGCATTCACAAGTAGATGTGAGCCATCGCTTGAAGCAGGTTGCATCGTTCCTAGTGCATAAGGCTTTCTCATCGGTGCTATAGCCTCCCATTGCTCCGGAAAGAACAGATCGGAGATGTAAATAGAGAAGTCTTTAGATATGCTTTTACCATTCAAAGAGGCCGGGACAATCTACTATGTTCCGTGTGTACGTATTCTCTAGGGGTAAAGAATGTATAAAGGATCAACATTGCAAACAAATAGGATGGCTCTCTATCCCTGCCTTGCGGACTATGTTAACAGAGGGAGCGTCCTTTGCTCTAAGAACCTCCGTTTTTTTATGGATACTGCGTTCTTAAAATGGTAAGCGTCTATATTTACCTGTCGCTTGTCTACGGAAATAACACAGTAGATTTGAACCTATCAGCTGCCTTTGATTCAATGTGCCAGAGTCAGCTGAAATCCAGAGTCAAATACCGAGGCGTGACAAAATTTTGCGAAGGATAAGATGCATGTCATTTTTTTTAACTACATTACGAAATAAAGACGTCATCTATTCGTATGTTCGCTGTGGCATTCGAGCCGGAGACCCTTAGTTCCAAGTATCCGAGATTATCATACATGTTAATCATAGTTGAACTTACCATGATAAAGAGAACCATTGAGATAGGCGACAGCGGGACGTAATGACGATGCATACGAATGTGTCATTGAAAGAGGGTAGAACATAGTTCGACATGACGCAAGAAAATCCATCTCGTTCTGTCGTTTAGAAAATTTCGTCAAGGATTTCGTTAAGAAGACCCGAACTAATAAACACTTAATACCTTTTGTATTAATGGAACTTGGGATGTAAAACAGAGGTTTTTTTTGTGTTTGGTTATTCATCCCTCATTGACACCTGCTGTTATGGCCTCCATTTAAATGACGTCTTATTAATGACTTCGCTGTTATTGCAGACTTCGTCTATTTTTGCCATTTTGTGCATTTCTGCCCAAGCCTTGTAAATAGGAAATAATTAGTTGCCAACGGTGACACGGCTGTGGTGTATTTTACTCTGCGAGCTGCTATGGGTCGTCAACTTCACGCCGGTCAGAGATTCCCCATATCAAGCATACCCAAAGATTTCTTGCCAACTATACGAAGATCGCCGAAGCAGCACAACAGCTCAAAGCCTGGAACGGATCCCCAAGTGAAGCTCACTGGAATGTTGCTACCGCAGCTAGTAGAATTTATTATGAACAGTTGATTATTTGATGTTAATAGTTGGGAAATTGATTGATAGGGTGCTTTAGGGCTAGGTAATAATATTGGTCAGAACCGTGAAATGTGTACCGTTGATGTATAATAACTAGTCGTGGACGATCCACAATCATGTGATACAAACACAACAGATGGAATAATTAGGCATTTGAAATTTAAAATGATTAAAATTTCGAATACGTGATAATTCGCTGGAGGAATTATTAGTGGGGACCAACGGTAGAGTAACTATGGATTGTTTGTGGTACTATGACGTGTCAATATGTCATATACAATAGCTATAGGTTACCTCTTTATGTTGATTTCAGAAAAACTTGTTATATATACGACCAGACACCCCCACGTTTTCCACAATTTTTCTTATTCCGAATTAGTCAGTTATTACAATCGCGCTCAAGAAAATAAAATTTAACAATTGCAGTTACAAAAGATATCAGTCAAGGAGAATTTTTATTTTGGGCACGCTTAGGGACAGGACAAGTGGGAGCTCCTTGTTTTAAATTTTCTAGTAAGGATACAGAGATGAGGCTGTTCTTAGACGTTTCTGAAGTTCCGTAGGTAATTGTCGCCCACTATTATAACTGAATCCAGTGGCACTGTTCTCCAGTGGCTCCATTACGGGAGATTGGCATTGCACATCCGACTTCTGTAGAGGTTTCAGCGGAGATAGATTCCGAGTTCCCTCCTCCCCGCAAACCCTAACCAACAGCGTGAAGGAACCCATTATTTATATGGGTTCCTTCACGTTGGTGGACGCTCAAAGATTCGCTGTGAGGGCTAGGTAATAATATTGCTCAGAACCGTAAACACATTCACTTATTCAGGTTTATCGACATGGGAATATTGCTATCATGAGGAGAGGATCGTGTTTTTGGTAGAAAGGTAAACCTTTTGAGAGAACTGATAACAGTCCACACTATTTTAGTGCGCCATGCTGAAATAATGTAATTATTCAATCATTATTATCATTATTGAGTGGTCAATGAAACCTGATTCATATCTTGGCGAGTTGGGGATGGTTGAGGACAACGGAAAGTTGAAGGAGCTAAAATTATTGTAAAATTATTTAATTATTATTAAAATTATATCACACCCATTTCCAGAGTGGCGGAACGTAACGAGCGTTACATAGTGATCTTGAATGTGCCTAATTAGTGTTGGTTAGTCATCTGCTGAACAAATTATATGGAGAGAGTGCGAGTGCGCGCTCTCGCATATAAGTTGTTAATATCGTCAGGTTCCGTGTTTTCCGTGCACTGAAAGCTAGCTGTCATCTCGTCAATTTGAACAAGTGGGATATGATATATCATAAATCATTAGGAAAGTATAGATGAAATAGTTTAATTTTATGTCGGATATGGAACTATCGTTTTTAGCAACAAATATAATTATCACATACAATAAAAATGTTCTTACAAGACTGTTAGAATTACATATAGTTTTTTTTACCTTCACCGTAGTTTTTTTACCTTAACGTATTTTTTGAGGAGAGGAGGTCCAATTAATTCGGGACCGGGGCCGAGGCCGACATTGTCGCAAGGAAGGTAATTGAATTGCCTCTCAGAGACAGGCGTTGCAGAAGGAAAGGAGAGCTTTTTATTAAAATTAAATAAATAAAAATAAATTGGTCTTATTATAAACTTAAAGAGAGAAAAAAGAGCCCCGCTGTCTCTCGATGTATGGGAACAATGCACCTTGATAGAGTGAGCGTTCAGGCGCCCACTCAGAGTTTCTACTAATTGCCGAAGCTAATGAGAGCTAATATATTTTTATGAAATTGAAGAATGCCACTGCACGTTTGTCCTGATAGGGACCCTATAGCCTCAGCCAAATACTGCTCCTAAGACACCGTTCTGGAATGGGAAACTCTTTCAGGGATAAATATTAGAACTGCCTCCGTTTCAGATTCATTTGGGCATACATCAATTATCGTCAGCTCCGCAGGGAGTTCGCGATTTCTCCACACCACGAATGACAAATCTTTTGGCTATATGCAGATTTCAAATGATTTCAATATCCGTTTTGGGAGGAACTATTCAACATTGTCACACTTTGAACGCAGATAGGCCAGCGGTCTCTCGATTTATGGGCACAATGCACCTTGCTAGAGTGAGCGTTTAGGCGCTTTAGTTTCTACTCATTGCCCAAGCTAATGAGAGCTAAGATATTTTCGTTATGAAATTGAAGATTGAATGCCACTGAGTTGCCACCACAACCAGTGCTGTTTAAATTTAAACAATAACTTTGATGATTCGAGACCAATTTTTATTTATTTAATTTACAGGAAGGGCGCTTTGACGTAAGTAGGTGCCGTAATCACATGCCGTAATCATGTGCCGAAAATCTTTAACAATACTAAGTGATATATAAACTTAAAATACATAGCATTGTCCGCTGGTAATGCAATACAAATGGCGGTTTAATATCGGAACTGCAATTACAGTAATGCTAAAGTTGTGATAAAATAATGATAAGTGTCACAAATATCTAGAACATCATAGCATAGTCGGCGTAGACAGACAGCAGGGCGTAGACACAAGTACTCGGCCGTTCACCAGGGAGAAAGGCCGATACTGATGGCAAGTGGCAGGCTAGAGCGTGCTTCCTTGACCCCCGAGATAACTAAGGGGGTTACAAACATACTATAGCGACGATTAGAGCGACTGTGATAGCGGTGAGCGGGAAGACTAGCTCCGGTGGAATAAGACCGTCATCTGCGAAGAGACACGGTCTGATTAAGAACAGTTCCGCGAAGCAACAGCTAAAGGTTCAGTAGCCCGTAATTTAATGAGGGGAAGTCTTAATAGGCAGAGCTAACACAACGAGGCCAAGCCGGTTACAAAACCCCCCAGTTGCAGGGCCCAGATTTTGCGAGGCATTATGGCATTATTTTGTAATGGATAACCATCTCTATTTGTCTATGTATTCTAATCTTGCCAGAGTGTATCATCTGTCATAAAAACTTCCGTTTAGATGCGATTTGCAGGTCTAATGTTAACGTGTAGGCGGGACAGTGTAAGTGGCCACAATAAATGAACGTTCACAGTGCCGGCGGAGGGTTGCCATTTTTGTATAATTTTACATTCACAACAAGCCGTCCCTTCAAAGAACTCCCGATGCTGCTGGGGCGTTATGAATCTGAATGTAAGTAAGTAGCAATGCAGTTTTGCTTTCAGTCATCACATTTCAAGAACGTTCGACGAATATTTGGTATCCAACTCAGATACAGGTATCGGAAATTGTCGTTTTGAGGGTGCGATAACATGATAACCCGAGTTAGTGCTTGTTTAGTATAATTGAGTTGTAAAATTATTTTGCTACGAATTTTCTATAAATTTAGTATTTTTGTAGGGCTGCCGCCGTTCTCGAGAACAGAAATCGGTCGATTGGGTATACATTCATTTAGTTCGGTAATCGGTTGATCAGATAGCGTTACATAGTGATCCGTTTATTCTCACCAAGAATAAAATAAATACTATGGAAAACGTGCCATGGTGTGTGCTTACCGTTATCCATGAAAGGTATGCTAAAAGCAAACAACAGTTGAATGTCAATACCGGTATCAATAACAACGCCATTCTGTCACCGATACCCTACGGATCTATTTCACGAATTTGTTGACGAACAGCCCGCTCCGATATGTAGGGTCACCTCTCGTTCTCCATGGATGACGACGCTGTGAATGATAACATTCTCTACGAATCTCGGTTTGACGTTTAGCACTGGGGTCGTAGGGCCATCCCATCTTTATTTGCTTCGTGACGCGCAGTTCAGATCGGGGCATATAACCGGGTGACGATACCCGAAAACGATATAAACAATCGGCTTATATCGTTTTCGATTCCAAAGAATGACCACCGAAAACGAGCCAGAGGCAGAGACCGCAGAAATCGTGACCATCGCAGGTGACGGGAAGTCAGGAGATGAAGACACGATCTCTATAAGTTCAATTATATCAGAAACTGCAAGGAAAGAAGAGCACGACGGTTTTATGGATAATAGCAAAAGAAAAGACATGCGTCCTCGACAGTCGATTTTATTAGTTGAAAAAAGAAACTTCTCAAAATTGGTTCGAACAAGCACGGACTACCGACATGGGGACGAACAGCATCGCCTAGAAATAGCTGCATATGTGCGAAGCCTCAATAGGCCTAAACGCTCATACCGTAAAATTATAGGTTGGAGTGTGGGAGCGATGTGCTGCCTCATAGCCGTAGTCGCCGTTATTTCGGGTAAGTGTAAAACATAGGCGACAATAAATAAATAAGACGCTCCACAGGTTTTCCATAATATTTTCAGGAGAGCGTGCTGCCCGGCTCAGTAACTGTATGTCTTACCTTATTCAACCTCATAGTGGCGCGCGCCCCAACGCCAATCCGGAGGAATGAGGTGATAATCTCATATTTTATCGTCTGTAATTGTACTTAAAAAAAAACAGTAGTCTCCTAGGAGACTATACTCACCCGCTTGTGTTGTCCGTTACACCAGGTGCTAGATAGCAGCACCTCTCACAGGACTTGTCAGGCAGCTTGTCTCACGACTCACTAGCCGAGACAACCACGTTCGGCCTTTCCTATACGATCAGGTGATGAGTTCCGAAGAATTCCTTGACGATCTCCGCCATATGAACTGCGGCGTTATTCTGCTGGAAGATGAATCTTCCAGCACGGATTGTCTCGGCGTGATTCCTAAGTTGATCCTCCAACATAGTGACCCAGGCACTACTATTCATGCGCCCGTCTACGAACACCAAATGTCTTTCCGTTGTAGCCAATACAGGCCCAACTCATTACACCACCTCCCGCTTGTCGTCGACTTGCGTTTTTCTTCGCTTCTAATGTCGTGGAAATAATAAGAATATTCGTCAGCACCACTGAGATTGAATATTTCTTCATCGGAAAACAGCAGACGTTTTCACTCCTATCTCCACGAAATGCGCTGACTTGCATCTGTTTTAATGTTAAAGGAGGTTTTCGCTTGTTTTCTCTGAACAAGATTTTCTGATGTCTGAAGGTATTGTTTCACGCTTCGGACGCTCGTTTCGACTCCAGTCTCGGCTGCAATTTTGCGACAAGTCAAAAAGCTGTTCGAGACTTTTCGGGAATGTTTTCCACGCGCACTTATTGTTTCGGGTCGTCTAGGCGCCTTCTTGGTCCCGTGCAGTCCGGGATCTCTAAGGAAATTCGAAATCACGGTCCTGCTTCTTTGCGAAATCCGCGCGATTTCCATTTTTAACTTGTTTTCTTCATTGAGGATGAAGATATCTTTTTCTTATTTTGACTAAGTTCCCGGCCGTAGTCTCGCTGACAAAGGGTTCAGAAAATTTGTAGGAGAACGATCTTAGAATTAAGTTGCGTTTGAACTCGTTGTCCCACCAGACAAACACTAACTGGGCTATCATTTTGTCGCACCCTCAAAAACGACAATTTCCGATATCAAATTGCTACATCTGAGTTAGATAGCCAAATATTCGTCGAATGTTCTTGAAATGAGATGGCTTTGAATGACTGAAAGCGAAACGTCATTGTTGCTTACGGTTGAGAAAAAAAGTTAGAAAAATGGGGCTGTCCTATCATTTCGTCGGGGAGTGTATACTGTTCATATGGCACCTATCCGTCCCATTGGCCTTTGGGATCACTAATAGTCGTCGTCTAAAGCCTTTGTGTTATTGGTTGCTCTCTGATTTGATCTTTCCCGCAGCTTGGCTAGCGGCCTTCTAAAAAGGCCTTGCTGAATGTTCACAACGTATCTAAAGAATTGTCTCTATTTTCTTCTAGTTCTCTTAATAGGCGTAATGGGAGGCTGTAACGCCCATGAGAAAGCCATATGCACTGCGAATAATGCAACCTGCTCCAAACGATGGTTCACACATACCTGTAAATGCAATGTAATCGGACACGAGTTCTACATGAATCGTTGTCAATACAAATGCGACTATGGTTCTCGACGATTTTGCGCCAATGGAATATGTCACAAGTCGCTTTGTTTTCAGGATGTATTAGCCTTCGTGACGTTTATCTACAACGAAAGATGTAGTAAGTAAAATCGTTCGTTCGTTTTAACGAAGTATTGCAAGGATACGTATAGCCTACCTTGCTGAATGTGACGTACTTTATACATCTCATGCACCAGATATATATATATATATATGGTGCATGAGATGTATAAAGTACGTATATATATATATATATATATATATATATATGTTTTTCAAATTGTGGTTTGTTAGCATAACTGCAGTTTACTCGTACAGTTCTAGTTAAAAAATATAGATTTTTTACATTCTGATCTATATTGTGACATCAATTAACAGTCTATCTGCATGTCGAATGTCATTATGATATTAGTGACAACTATATCAGACTATTCAGTCTAATTATATAGCTGTCCGCTATATAAGTATGTGATTTGTCTCCTCAATGCGGATAGTCGGGTTCATCTTTGCACCACAAAGGTCCCTCTGCTTGGTACATATACCGAGTCAACAAGATCATCATATTCTCAACTAAGTTCTCATGAATGGCTCAATCCATCCAATTTGTCAGGGTATTATGAAATACCCTGAAAGTTTACATCACGGCACTGGTCTACAGCTTGGATCACCGAATAGTATGACTCACGAATTCGAATATAAATATAAACTTAGTCCAGTAACAGCTTTCACACTTCCAACGAGAAATATATACAGGTTTGTCATATACACAGATTGCACAATTATGGTAAAACGATATATCCTATGACATATAATAATAAATTGTAAGAAAGTCCCAGGCTGTAAATATTGAACAAAATTATACACAAACAGATCTTGGGAAATTTCTGCGGCTCTCTTGGCGGTAAGCGAAAGCATGTTGGCTAAGCATTAATAAAGGATCTTTAGTGGCAGATGGTATCACAAACTCGGTTGGCCTGCGGGTACTTCTTCTCACCTCCGGGGCAATAGGGAAAGCAATATCGTTTGGAATACTACCGTTTGACATTTTACGAGGCCAAGAGCGCTGCCAGGGTGAATACAGTACCCTCAGTTTAGGCAACTCGAACATCTTCACGATGTCAGCAACGGACTCAATGCGGTGTTTACCGAAATTGGCACGAATTGCATCATTCTAATTAGTGACGCGCATGAATGGATTAACGAGATTCCCACCCGGATGTAAAATAGGCGTCTGTCAACTACTTTGCCTGAGCGCAAAGATCATCGGCATAGCAATCGCTGGCCGTGAGGTCAATACCTACACGAATGCGGGCTGTTCAACGGACAATCCTCAATCCCATTCCCCTGTAGTCGCAACATCGCCATGTATCATCCGAGAGAGAAAAAATGGGTAGGGATTAGCTTTTCCCCGACGTGAGTTACTCGATGCATCCAACAGCATCAGCTGTTTCTATGAGCTGTGAAGGCCGGACCGTCCAAAAAAAAACCCGCTTCAGCAGGAAGCAACAATCAACTCGGTACTGATGCCTTGTTGGCCTCTTCCAGCAAGGCAGATGAGCCTGCCCTGGTTTCTACCACCCATGGCGCTACAGGTGATGATGGTACGGGGGCCGGCTCCTATGAGCTTCCATTAAGTACTGTGTGAAGTATCGCATAAATATACCTTCTTATATCTAGAAATACTTTTAGCGGACGTGGTTTTTTAGGACAAATCTATATGCTCAGGTGCACATTGACGCATTGGTTCCATTTTAACAGAACATTTTATATTATTTAGAAGAAACGACGACAGATCCAGTCTGCTCCGTTACCTGCGCCGAGATCTTTAAGTACGTCTGCGCCCATTCATCGAACCCGCCCTTCTGCAGCGACTCGAAGCCAGCGACTCTCACGGACTTCATATGTCAATGTAAGAAACTAACACAGAAGAAGATAAATACAGATGTATGTTTGTCAGAAATGTAATTATGCATTATTTCGGTTATTCACCTTTTTTAGTTTGGTCATGGCTCAAACTGGATAAATGAAATATTTAGGTCCAGCTTACCCTTTGCTGTTTTATCAGTTGTTACGACAATCCTTGCTGTGTTTTTTGTCACTTTAGTTCGTACCCTACTCATATATGATATGGAAGCACAAATGGAATGATCTAAAAACAAATCAACTACTGTTAGACCGGTTAAGGTCTGTGGATTATAGCCAACGGGTCGGTAGACCGTAGGCGCATTTATATCAAATCTGGGTTCATGCTCGACCCCGACAACAGATGAGAGTTAAGTGACGTCTGGCCGGGCACCGCAGATGGTCAACCGAACACAATTTTCCATTTCTTCTGTCCATTGGCATCGATGACTCCTTCATGATGCTGCATACGGTAGGACCCATCGTGGTCTCGTGGTCTCGAGTGTTCGAAATTAATAACTTCGTCCGTGTGCCCATCCTCGACAAATGCCTTAATCTTAGAATGTTATTAGGCGTAAGTCTCGGAGTCGAGGAGCAGGCCTTTACGCTTCGACGATCAGCGATAAGGGTTCCGAAGAAGTTATTTCCAGAGAACTTTAGCCCAACAGTTCCGCTTTCTCAGTTAACCTCGGGAGTGCAGGTGATTGGGGGCGTAGTACAGGGCGCAAGAGTAAGGAGAGAAGAATCTTCCATCAGCAGTTGAACTCCGTTAGTTGATCTCGAGATGTTAAAGCCAACATCATAACTGTTTGCAGTTATTTGGTGCTCGTGACGTCCAGAGGCGTAACTAATTCGGTAATGCCGATGTCTCCAGACAAGGCATGTAAAAGCAGATTGCAAAACTAACTATTGCTATCGTTGTAAATCCTTTGGCCCCAACGAAGACTTGTGTTAGGCCCTGTTTGAAGTGTGGGTCCTCGGATCACCACTAGAAGGACTGCAAGGCCCGCAGCTATTCTAGCTTTGAGTAGGGAATAGCCCAGTTGATGACGACACACCTAATTGACACCGCTCACACCACAGAGCAAAGAAAAAAGGCACCAACGAAAAAACATCCAAGGAAGTTGGTGGCGAATGACCCATTCTCGATTGAGGACATTGACAGCAGAGGTGATTACGATAGCGATGAACATACGGAGATGACGAAGATGAATGAAGAGTCCGATGCCGCTGTCACAGTTTTGAACAAACGTTCCTATGAGGGATACACCAGAGCAAATGCCGGCTAAGAAGCAAGAGGGTATATAATTAAATACCAATTCCTTTAAATGAGCTCGAGATTCGTCGCCTGACGGATGCATATCAACAACGATAGAAATGTTATCTAATTCGAAGGGGAGACTAATAGTTAGTTACGAATAGTTTTCGTCGTCGGATGTTTGATCCTAGATGCGTAGGTACATCTCGATTCAGGAACGTGGTTCACGGACATTTAACGTCCTTATCTTCTATTGATTGACGAAGGTATTTAAATTTCAACTGGTCGGACCTCGGAATGGTAAAGGTAAAGGTGTATTGGTTCATTAAAGGAGCTGCAATTTTACAATGCTTAAGCTCTCTTATATGTCACACAGCGGGGCTCGAACCTGCGGCCTCTGGCCTCCGATGGCCAGAGACTTAGCCGCCCAAGCCACCGCGCTGGTCTTAAAACCAATTAAACAAAGCCACCACTAAGTCGAATACTTAGTGGTGGTTTTGCTTAATTAGACCCAATATTACATGGGTGTAATATCAAGCTTTTAACCTCCAGGTGACAGCGTATCGAAGGGGTTCATCGGGCTGACGTCAGATGGAGAGAAGGAGTGCATAAAGGATCACCAATGCAGACGTTTGATGACTCTGTATCCCTGCCTTGCGGGCTATGTCAACAGAGGAAGTGTCATTTGCTCTAAGAACTGCGTTGTACCTAAGAACCGTACAGGTGAACCTTTCTTCTTTAATGGATACTGCTTTCTGAAAAGTGGTAAGTAAACGTATTTGCATATCGCGTGTCTACAGAGGAATAGTATTCAATTATATTCAAATCATGGTTGACATGTGGACGTTTCGGTTGCCTCTGATTCGATGCCACATTTGGCACAGTCTATTTGAATTTTGGCGTTAGTCACCGGTATTCTTTAGCAGTCTTCCTGCACGCGCCAGTGCTGGAAGCAAGGATCCTAGGGTATTGCTCTAGAGGTACTCTCCCTTGTTCCATTTCCATGACTATCCCAATACCTTGCGAGATTGTGTCTCGATATTCAATTGAATATTTGCACTGCACCGCTTTATTCGGCTGGTTTATTTAAAGTACGGTCCGATGGTTAGAACAGAATAGGTAACAGATTTTATTTTCATAAAAAGGGACTAGAGGGTGGTGAGCCGCAGGCCAAATCACCAACCATTTGGATAGGGCCAAAGATAGTATAATCGATTTAATTAGTGAAAACTGGGCAATTTGATTCATTAATACAACGCATTTTCTTACCAGGACACCTGTATTCTCATAAGCAAAATTATTATCTAGTCAAATATCATTCATTGCTTTTCGATTTCAGCGAACTGCGGTGGTGCTATGACGAAGCTGATGGATGTTCTAAGCGGGAGTACGATCGGCTACCCGTATACTGCAGACGACTTCAGTAAATATGCTTCCTGGACAACAAACAATATATACAGATCTCCAAATCTACTGAGGCTGTTCTATCCGCTGATGCTCGCTTACGGGGTTTTGGGAGAGGAGAAAAAAGTCTCCATAAAGAGTGACTCGACCCAAACTGTATCAGGGTTCGACTCAACATTAAAAAGTAAAGAAGTCCAAAAGCAACTGAAGTCGTTGTACACTGCTAGCCCAAATATCATACAAGACCTTATGGAGAGGGTTAAACAAAAGATGAATGGGTATGTTTATGAAGACCGGTTTTTACGAGTCGCTTACCTAGTCATCCACGGTAACTGCAGGGAGTTTACCGAATGCCCAAGTATCACCAGTGAAAAGACAGAAACTTGGGCTAAAGAAAGCGGAATATATTGTTCACTTTCGAGGGCCCTATTCAGCATGAACCTCACTGTCAATGCAACGTGGTGCGAGTCCATAGCTCGACTCCAGGGGGCCGCTCAACTCTCAACGAAGTCCGTCAGTTTCATATACTCGCCCTCCTTCGTATCGCATATAATCTCACAGACGAGTTATGTAATTGAGGCGAGGAAGCTCGATGACGACGTCTTCAATCGGAGTAGAGCCCTTTGTGACATTGAAGAAAACGTCAACGATATTAAGAGGAGCCACACAATCATACCTATGGCACTCTCTGACGTACTTGGATGGCTAGAAAACGAGTCAGTTAAGCCTAAAAGAATTAGTGGCTTCGCATTAATACTGGCTAATGCCGTAACGATCAAAAAGGCGATTTGTAACGAGGAAGGCTACGTTCCAAGCATCGATTGCGAGTAAGTAGACATGTCCAATACGCATTGATGGTGTAGTACGTCCATTGGGAACGTACATAACGGTCTCCCTCCCTAGCCAATGGTAGGTATGGAAAACGTTAGGCGCAGATGAAAGCGTATGAATTTAACGGACGATGATTGGACCTCTACTTAGACATCTGATTTAACTTCCAAATGGGTGTGGTTTGGTGAGGTCTCGGGGGCCCAAACGATTAGACTCGGGTGAAGGTTGTGCCATGTTCATTTGAATTATTCATACCAGAAAAGATTTACGATCTCGTTCTGTCGTTTAGAAAAATTACCCGAATTTCGCTAAGAAGAAAGATCTGAACTAATCGTCACGTCTACCTTGCCGTTATGGCCTCCGAATAGCTTTTTAAATGACAACGTTATATTAAGGACATTGCTGTTATTGCAGACTTCGTCTATTTTTGGCGTTTCTTGGATTTCTTCCTGAGCCTTGTAAAGAAGAAAAGGACTTAGTCGCCAGCGACGATAAAGCGGTGGTTTATTTTACTCTTCGAGCTGCTATGCGTCGTCAATTTTCACGCGCGTCAATGAATCCCCATTTCATTAAGACCCAAAAATTTCCAGCCAACTCTACGGCGATCGCCGAAGCAGCACAACAACTCGTCACCCACTGCCTGGAACCGATCCCCAATTGAACTTCACTGGAGTGTTGCCACCGGAGATAGTAGGATTTATTGTGAATACTTGATTCTTTCATATTAATCGTCGGGAAGTAGACTTAACAGTTGTCTTAAGGCAGTTATTTGACATTGGTTAGAACGGTCATGTTTGGTAAACACGTTTACAGGCTCGTAGTTCTGGAAAGTGGGTACAGCAGAACACTTCCAGATTTCGAACCCGGAGAAATGGAAGGAAGAAATTAGATTCAAAGAATAATGGGGACATCCGAGATGACTCAAGGATTCAGGCGTGTGCGACCTCTAACTGGAATACGATAAGACACAACAAGAACGACATTCAATATAATCGAAATGGATTAGGGGCCACGCAATGTAAATAATGACCTAATATGCATCTACAAAAACACAACATTCTCAACGAAGCCGGGCGCAGTTGATCAGCTCCAAGCATTCGCAAAAACCCGTAACACAGTCGAAACTTGCTAAATGAAAAAGTCAGATGCATAGCTTTCCAGAAGAAAATACCTAATATTTTGTGCACCTATCCGTTTTCAGGTAATATCCGCCGGCTGACAAATGTTGAGCAACTGGCACTCAGTTAATGTTAGGCGCTTCTATTGTTGATAAGTCAAACAGAACTTCGAATATCCAACGCTGATAATGTTATCGCACTCTATAGCATATCTATATCCAGCTATACTAGGAAATATAGTTCCTCTTATTAGTCCGTAAGTATTTGCATTGTTGTAATAGCTACAGAAGTGAAAGCGATTCAATAAAGACCTTTTATATTTTGAAAGCGTTGATTATGACCGAATCACTCAATACCTATTAACAATAGATTGGAGCCATATATTCGCTTGCGCGCAATCAGCAGATGAGCTGTGCAACATTTGGCATACGATTATGTGTGAGCTCGTAGGTTCACTGGTCCCACATCGCGTGCATCAAAAGACGGGTCGTATCTATACTCACATGGACTGGCTGTACAGAGGTTCATAGCTTACTCACATGATCAATCACTGTTTTATGGTTGCACGACGAAAGCGCCTTAAAATAAAAGATGGCTTGGAAATTTTGATTAAAGATGACTGGACAAAAATGACTGATAATAATGAAAGAACAACGATTCAATGTGGTTGTTTAAGCTAACATACTCATCAAGTAACTTCAACACTACCAACAGCACCGATATCGTCGGCAATAGAACTATAATAGTGACCTGTCAGCAGTCTATGAGCATGGACTCGGAACACAGTTTAGAATCGGAGGGTTTACCTATCTCTGTTAGAGCTGCACTTTTTCTGACCTATCTTGTAAGTGTCGTTAATCTTTCGAACATACCTGGACGCATTCGAAGTACCCAACAGGCACAAAGTCATCGGGTCTGCCCAGTGACGAAGCCAGGTATAAAGACTAACCCGAAAAAAAAAACCATTATTCTTTGAATCTAATTTCGTCCTGCCATTTCTCCGGGTTCGAAATCTGGAAGTGTTCTGCTGTACCCACTTGCCAGAACTACGAACGAAACCAAAACCGTGTCTCTCCCCGCGATAGATTCAAATTGTCAGGGTACCTTATACATTGTGGAAACTGGCACTACGCATTAATATCTGTAGAGGTCTCTAGGCTATTTCCTGTAGTAGGGCAACAATCGCGTAGGAGTGGAATTTTAACTAATGCAAGTCACTGTTAAACCCTATTTTCCCATATTGTTCAGATTTAGGATCATGGAACAGGTTAATTGAGAGCGTTGTGTAGGGATTGTTTTCGGTAGGAACGTGAACGAAGAAGTTTTGAGAGAAGTACATGCAGTTTACATGTGATAAGATTGAAGAATGATCCGTAATAGTCATAATAAGTACTACCGCCCGCTGGTGGCGCGAGTGTCAAGAAATATCAAAAAAAAAGGCATCCTTCGCACGTACTTAGGAGAGATAGAGACTAAAAGAAGTTCTGACTAAAAGAAGTTCTGGGATGCGACAGCCCAAGATGCAGTAGCACGTAATTATACGAGGGAAAGCCATAATAGGCAGAGCTAACACAATGAGGCCAAACTGTTACATGGCTCAGAGTTTGGAGGTATTATGGCACTCTATTGGTTATGGACAACCAGTTCTATTTTCTATGTATTCTGTTCTTGTTAGAGAATATAATCAGTTATAAAAAAACTCACGTTTAGATGCGATGTGCTATGGTGTCGATGGGACAGTGATTCCCGTGACAGAATTTATAGAATAATTATTGAAAAAACGTTAATGCAAACCTTGTCTCTCTTGCTAATTAGTAAAAGAGGCGCAAATGTGCCTGTGGCTGACTCCCTACTTTCATTATATAGAGTACAGATTGTTTGAATCATCTCTGGACTATCAAAAAACTGGTTTAGTTACTAAGGATTGTAACTATTGGATCCCCAAATACACGATAAGTGGGTGAAGGTAAAGGTTTTGTTTTATTAAAAGTTTTTACTTACACTAATACCTAACATGAGGAAATTAGAGCAATGGCTACAAAAAATGAACGGTTGAAATGGTGAAAGTTATCCCAAAGGCAAACGCGACCGTCAATGTGGATATCGGTATCAGTAACAGAATGCCTCCATACTATTCTGTTGTCGACCAGCCCGCTCTCGCTCCATAGGGCCACCTCTCGTATTACTGAGTGACGACGTTGATAAGTAGATTAGATTTTAGAAAGATTAGATTTTACGAATCTAATCTATTTCTCGGGGTTGGAGTGCCACATCATAATTGCTTCGGGACGTGCAGTTCAGGTCGGCGTTGTCATCGGCTGTTATCGTTACTTACTCCAGGTGACGAAGTCCGCCTAAATTGCATGTAATCAGAACATGAACGGACCAAGAATAGACCCTTGACGAGTTCCAATTTCAATCACCCGCCGATAAGATTTGAAGCCATCATCGAATCAAACCAGTTTACCACCCCCGCCCGGCAGCCCAGGAATTCCAGTGCTTGTGAGAAAAGAGTGGCATAGGCAATTGAAAGCTGGAAATGGTTTTATTTTCTGTAGCCTCCGCTATTTCATGCCACATATGCGCCAGTGCGAGCTCAGTTGAGCGGGCCTTTCGAAAACCAAATTGACAAGCGGAGAAAAATTTTCTAGGAAATTTTCTATGGACTCAAGGTGCCTTTCTAATTTGACCATTCCAGAGGCATGGTCGCGAAGTGATCGTTTAACTCATTTGGAATTTCCTGGGAGTCTGTCAAATCCTTATCATTCACGACAAGACTGTTCGGTAGAGTCGCCTTTTGATAACCACGTACGCAGATAGAATTTAAAAAACCCCACAACATTTTCGAACCACAACCCCACACAGTTTCCTTGTTGAACTGGCCAAACCGTGTTTCGCAAAATGTTTTTCTGGCAACATACCTACGGAGCCTAAGGCAATATGCAGATTTAGATTCAGGGGATCTTGTCTTTAGGTACCATCGATACAATCTATCAACTGTATGGCGCAGCCTCGCTAAAAGCTGAAATCTCTTTAGACGAGGAATGGACGTGTTTTCAAAGCTTGTGGAACATGTCTTGTACTCTCTAGACATTATTAGTACTGAGCTAAAGGCCTTGAACGCTCCATCGACTTCATCCGTATCATAGATATTGATCCAACTATGTTTATCCAGCCTCTCAATGAACTGTGCAATACTTGCACCACTATGCTGTCTAACCAATGTCAACGTCTAGGGCAAGAAATTCCTTTCATCACTAAAAGGGCCTTCCCGTTAACGTGACCACGAGAAGGTACGACGGAGTACACCATGCAGCCGGGGAAATATCAACGAATCCCTCAGTTCCCGATCCCTATGTGATCGATGCATGTGCCAGATGTGGGGCAAGTTACTTTGTCCACAACATGTTGCAAGTTTCTGGATGAAAAGAACGAAACATAACCTTCGCTAAAAGAACTAGCTAGCAAATCAATGTTAGCATCACCCGTCACTATACAAGGCAGGTCATCACAAGGTAGAATGTCTTCGAGCACGTTAAGCAGAGAGTCTCTATATATGAAATTACAACAGTAGAAGCCTATTAAGTGACCCTCGAAACCGTGCTTCCTCAGTCGAACACAAACTGCCTGCACGTTTCCGTCTTCGCGGCTACTTGACTCTGAATCAAAAATGTCACAGCCTCTGCGAATATACACACTCACGTCCTCGCACAAGCCCCTCTCTACCTGCCAAGTGCACATTTCCCCATCTCACCATTTTTGTAGAAGTGTCGTCATAAGTAGCCACGGCTACCGTGGACATTTTCGCTCGGAACGAGTACCCGCTAACCTAAACCACGACCCTAAACCCCGAACCTGGACGCCTAAGACAGCATAATTCAACGGTGTATGCAGTGTAGCGGTCATTGTCGTAACGGACGACTACAGCCCGGTTTCCTTGACGAAATACCAACGCGAAAAGCGCCACTCGAGTGGGTACATGCTAATCATCTAGGCCCACTCACGACGTCATCATTAATAGGCAATCACATATAGTGCATTTGTTATTGCTTATTACATAATCGTGATTGTTTGAATTTTGGCGCGTTGAGAGAGGTCTTTGTCCTGATTCTGACCTGTTACGTTTGACTAGCAGTTAATTTCATATTTGCCGCCAATTCAGTCTGCAAGCAGTAAGCCGCATGGTTAACAATTCTCGCCTTGTCGTCAATTTAGCTAACGAAGATCGTTATGTAGATAGAGGACGTTGTTGAGCTGGAACCACGCGTCGCGTAGTAAACAGGTAAGTTAGAGATATCTTTATTTCTTGGCTTATTCAACATTTCCTATTTCTTAATGCAACGTTTGGTTTCATAAATACAATTGTCTCTTCGTTGAATTCCGTCGACTTAGCAGAATTTTATGTTTTCATGCTTGCATAGCTTGCGTATTTTTTGAGCAACCTAGTAAAAATTGTTAGATACTCTATTTTCCTCTCTTGTTACTATTTGTAACATTTGACGCCCAACATATGTTTGATACATTCCCACACTAATTAATTAGCTCGATCTCGTTTTGCTCACATTTTTGAAAACTTTTAGATAAATTAAATAATCTGTCCTGGTGAAGCACGAATATCAATCCAAATAAAACTTCACCGATTCCAAAATATCACCGATTAAGAGATAAAAAAAGTATAGATAAGAAAGTGCACTATAATGAAGAAACTGGTAGAAACAAAGACGTCGTCCGTTGCGACACCAGAGCGGCAGAGGGCCACGCTCTAATGTGCAATACTTTTGTAGTCCCCTCGATCATAGCGCCCCCTTGCTGTCCCTAAGGAACCAACTTAAGTCAGTTTCCGATTATGAACCCTTCCGCTTAACGCAGGTTACACCACTTAGATCTATTTTTTGCCCAATCAAATGAATTACAAAGTCGTTTAGCTCCGGTTGTCAAGAGTAAGGATGTGGGAACTCTGGCTTCATTAGTGCAGGTGCAGATAGATAAGCTCCAAAATATGCAAGTCATTGTAGTAGGGCATGACCCTCAAAGTGCATTAGAGCGTCTCCCCGCCTTTGTTCAAGTGGACAGTTCAAACACCAAGCTACCGGAGGCTAAGATATAGCCATTCTATGGTGACCAGACGGAATTTTTGATCTATTTAGATCAGTTAAAGAAGCGTGTCCACGAGAAATCTTCATTAAGTGATTTTTACAAGCATCAGCATTATTATGAAGTTTGTAGCAAGAACCAGCACCAAGACCCGTCATGAAGATGCATTTTAGAGAAGCAACGAATGAAGAATCGCGACTATATAATCGCAAGAAATACGGGTGTGTGCCATTTATGGTCTTTGGTTTTTTTTCCAAAATATTTAAGCTCCCCAAAGTATCAATGAAATAGGAGGTTGTGTGGAATATTAGATTAATCTAATTAGATTTAGATTAGATTAGATTAATCTAATGTATACATCATTACGTAAGGCTATACCAGATATGTTAGCAATGTTAGCAGTGCGTGTTCCTTCTTGGCTCATTGAATGATTAAGAGCAAGGTGGGGGCAAATGAGCATGCCAATTTGAGTCCGTAATGTTGCAGAAAATTGTTCAATTTCAGATGTTGCGAGCTAACAGCCGAGCAAATACAAAAGTCTCTCAAAATGAAGGATGAGGGACCTGGTGTTGCTGAAATGGTCCAAGAAAGGAGAAGCAATTGCACGTTGCTAATGTGTAATCAAACTAATAGGCACAAAGTTGTAGATAGCAAAACGACGTGTTTTATCGGTTCAGGTCATCATGACTCGACAGAAGCCTAACGATGAATGAATAGGATGCGAAAGATAATCGAAGCTAAAGTGTGTAGAAAATGAAATGCTTTAAAATAGTGGGCCTCAATTTCTCATTTCGGAGAGACACTATCCGGACTTGTAAGCCGCGGAGGCCCAAATGAATCTTCGGCTTCGGCTTGCTAATTGTAGATGGTTCTGTCAATCAGAAGGACAAGTTCCAGAAGATGGGGTATCCGGAAATTTTTTTATTATTTTCCAGGTTCGTCTGGGTGTTCCGGCGAAGATGTTTCGGCGGGCGTGTCTCTCGTGTCAGGAACTCTTTCCGTGTTAAGTGCTCTCCTGAGCAAAAAAGCTTCTCTTAACACAGGCTCTAGCTTGCTCTCTGGGTGGGGCATATTGCGTCTCCTGAGAAATAGTCCTCTAACGGGTATAACAATAAATGGATTCAAACTTTTTATTTATGAGGACGTATCTTATTGGGAGGCCCTTTTCGAATACGCCATTCGAGACTCGTCACCTTTTTATGAGGACACATGAAAAGTTTACGTAATTATTGATTATGGGTGATCATCGAAAGCAAACCATGCATCTTCAAACGAAGTAAGTAGTGACTGACCTCAGGACATTATTTTGGATACTCCGGATGAGGCGGTTGGTAAAGTCAACCAAGTGCAGCAAACGTGTTTGTGATGAAGTTTTAACGTACTCGCATGACCTCACTCACTAGCAGACACAACCGTTCATCAATAAACAGCAACCTTAGTCAGTCGCCCGACAACTCAATCAATCAATCACGATTCGCGCAGTCAATCTCGGCAGCGACATAAACGAGGTGCAGTCTGACGAAAACGGAGTGGAACCGCGCGATCACGGACTCGGGGAAGTTCGTGTCTCTTGAAAAATGTGATTCAAGGAGAACTCCTGATTAAATGAGCCGATAAGTGCAACAGAAGGATAGAAGGACAACCCACAAGCCTAAACGAGACCGTAAACAATAGAAATTATGCTACACAACGACACGATCCCCAGACCATGACAGTGGTTGTGCAGAATAATGGACAATCTTCCTAGAAGCATGGAATTGAACAAGCAAACCCCGTACAGGTAAGTGGCACATTTCAGGTCAGTGTTCGGCGATCGACACCGCATATTTCTGAACAGTCTGCGGCGACCCAGAATGATGTGGCACTTAGGATTGGAGAAGAACCGTATGCGTCACTGCAGGCACTAATTATGGCCCTCGGGGAACGACACAAAACTCACCGGAATGTAATATTCCAAAGGGCAAATCAAGGACGAGTTCTCCTTGATTTGCTCTTTTGGCAAATCGAGGCCAAGTTCATGGACGAGGAATTTGTAGAACGCATGGGCCAAGAAGTGCAGTGAGCCGCGTACGAAAACTACGAGCAACACATGCTCCGAGACAAGCGTTTCTTCGGCACGCGGCTTTCGATGGTCAGAGTGACTCCTTCGAAAAAATATTTTCGAAGGAGTCACTCTCTCGTAGTTTTCGTAAGCGGCTCGCTTCACTTGTCGACAATCGAGATAGTGATATGCACACTGAAGACGTGTGAAGATATTGAGAAACCCCTTCGGAAGACTGAAGGAGATGACTAAGCACGAGTCGCCCTATGGAACAAGCCGAGGACTTGAACGGCGTGCAAAACTGTTCCCAGACACCACGGACGAATGCACGAGAGACTGGGGAACATGATTCACGCAGCACTTTAGAATGTCGAAACTGCGAATGGACGATGGAAAATACCCCAAAGAGTGCGCCGCGATAAGGCAAACCTGAGGCATATGCCGTAAAAAGAAACCACTACGCTCAAGTCTGCAAGCCACCAGAAACATAAGTCTGGGTGGTAACAGGCAATAGAAGCGAAACTGTTATCCTAGACATCACAGACGAATACGCGATGCACGAGTCTGGGGAACATAATTCGCGCAGCACTTTACAGTGTCGAAACTGTGGAAGACACCCCAAAGAGTGCGCCGCGATAAGGCAAACCTGGGCCATATGCTTTTAAATAGAACCACTATACTCAATTCTGCAAATCAGCATAAACATAACGCCTGCGTGCTACGAGTCGAAGAATGGTATATGAATGACTCGGTTCAGACAAACCACAAATATGCTCTAAACAGAAACTACAGGGAGCGTGCCGAAAAGAAAACTATGTCAGTCTGAGGGAGGTATTCACCCGTGAAGATACAGTGTACAAGTTCGCACGTACACCACCTGTCGCAGAGACAGAAGCAATAGTAGACCACGCGAGTTACGAATTGCCTTAGGCCCGAATGCACTGAATAGGGAAATTCAGAAAATCTGTGCCCAGTGTTAACGAGACCCTCCATCGACTCAGAAGTGCAAAAGTATTCTTAACAAAAGTGCTAGACGCCAGGTACGATTTCTCTCAGATTCTATTAAGCCCGAAGAGTCTTGACTATACCTCCTTGTGAACAGGACGCTATCACTACTGTAGGGTACCACAAGGATAGCATCAGCACCAGAGGAATATCAAAGACATCAAGTACAAGCATATAATGGTCTGAGAATCGTACCAATGGTTGCGGATGATACTATGCCATGGGAGAAGGTCTTACTGAAAAAACACCATTGGAAACCACCACAGGAACCTAGAGACTCGATTTATCAGAGCTCGCCAGGTGGGACCACGTTTCAACAAAAGTAGGTTAGCCTGGGAATGTCCGAGGTCAAATTCATGGGACACATCATCAGTAGAGAAGGGCTCAAGGTGGACCCGGAGAAGATCGAAGCTATCCTGTGGATGCCGCGTCCCATAGATGGAAAGGGCACCAGGAGCTTCCTAGGTTGTGTATATTACCTATTGGCTTTTGTCCCCAATCTTGCTGATCTCACGGAACCCCTGCTCAGGCTAAACCAGAAACAGCAAATATTTGTATAGCAAAGCCAACAAGAAGAAGCGTTTGACGCCATCAAACGCCATCAAGACTGGCGGCATACACTGATGGCATACACGTCATTCCGTAAACGCATTCGAAAAAAGTTACGCAGTAATAGAAAAAGAACGTTTGGCCATCGTGGCGGCATGCAAGAAATTCTACGATTACATCCATGCAATGAATTATGTAACCATACCGACGGGAGATTCTACCATTTTGAAACATAAGGTATGAATTATTCGTAGATCAAGGTGTGGTCTACAGAGGAAATTCAGTAGCCGTTCCCCCAGGCTTAAGAGCTGAACGACGAGCCCACAAATCTCATTTGGCGTATGACGACAGGTGTCGCCACATAAAACACTATATATAAGGACGACCGATAGGTGAAACGTCTGTCAAGCATAGCGAAACGCGTGCCGAGCCGTTAATCGACGGGGCCATACCACAACGATCGTGGGAACTGGCAAGGCCAAGAGCGTGTGATAAAGATAGCTAAATGTATTGTCAAGAAAATATGCTGAGTGTGAATAAGGAAAATATTAACATTGCATTATTGGGATGGCAAACCACAGAACGGGCCAATGTGCTTCACCACCAGAAAGATATTCGGTCGTACATGAGCCACAATGCTGCTAGTCATGGTAAGTAAGTTAGTAACGGAAAGTCACAGATAAGTCACAGACATCTCAAGACGACAAATAGCAGACCAGCAGCTTACAATAAAGGAACAAGAGAGCTGGTCCCAATACAGCCGGGCCAATGGGTAAGGATTTGACCGCCGAACCTATCACACGAATGGGTGATAGGCCGCTACATTGATATGATCAGGCCACTAACTTAATAATCTACTACTGGAGGCGAACTCGTTAGGAACAGGAGACATATCATATTCAACCCCTAGTGGCACAAATGGGAAACAGTCTAATTTGTTGGTGTTTCATTTACAGAACATACCTGCGCAAAATACCAACTGCGAGAAACCAGTTCGTAGAACCAACCGAGCGACGGGAGCATCGTATAAACGAATTAATGGATAGGACGATGCGCTCTCACTCGAGGCAATACCGGTGCACCAGAAGGCAGTGTCAGAACCTGGCCACGATACCTTAACGGCAGGAGAACATGATTCACAGCATTAAACAGCATTAAGCGATGACACACAAGCACAGTGTAGAGTCTCCGTGCAAGCACAACAGCACCACCAGCTACACTTAACGATTCACCAGGGTACAACACCAGGTCGAAGACGGCGAAGGCGCTCAAAGGGGTCCGTGCCTTGAAAATGATCATTACGCCAGTGAGAGGAACAAACAAACGTGGGGTCACAACGCCACCACGGACTGCATGGAGAAACTGCAGTACACAAGCTGAAGTGAAATCCAAACGAAGCGTAGCAGGCAGCAGTGTGGCAGGCGGAGAAAGAAAGAGAGAGAGAAATTAAACGCACGTTAAACCCCACGATAACGTGCATCAAGCAAGGTCAAGTTATAATACATTCCGATAGTTGAAGGGAAGGTACCAATGTATTGGCACAAAGAGACATCCTTCACGTCATTTAGTATATTTTTACAAGTAGAGTCTCACGAAATTTTGTTCACATGTGTTGAGGATAGTTGTGGAAAAAGCAGACCGTTCATCAATAAACAAACCTCAAAGCAGTCAGTCGCACGATATCGCACGCGTAGTCAATTTCGCTAGCGACATAAAGCTAAATGTTGATTGGTTTATTATAGGAGCTGCCATTTCACAATGCTTAAGCTCTTATATGTCACGCAGCGGGGCTCGGAACCTACGGCCTCTTTAGTATTTTTATTTACTTCAGTATTTATAAACCAATCTTGTTCAGGACAACTCGAATAGCCGACCCAGCCTTTCTCGCAGTTGGGATTTTGCGCAGGTATGTTCTGTAAATGAAACACCAACAAATTAGACTGTTTCCCATTTGTGCCACTAGGGGTTGAATATGATATG
This sequence comes from Stratiolaelaps scimitus, assembly GCA_019614645.1. Classification (NCBI taxonomy): domain Eukaryota; kingdom Metazoa; phylum Arthropoda; class Arachnida; order Mesostigmata; family Laelapidae; genus Stratiolaelaps; species Stratiolaelaps scimitus. The sequence goes on from JABWDB010000108.1 coordinate 36,105, forward strand.
TCTCCTGTTCCTAACGAGTTCGTCTCCAGTAGCAGATTATTAAGTTAGTGGCCTGATCATATCAATGTAGCGGCCTATCACCCATTCGTGTGATAGGTTCGGCGGTCAAATCCTTACCCATTGGCCCGGCTGTATTGGGACCAGCTCTCTTGTTCCTTTATTGTAAGCTTGCTGGTCTGCTGAAATAATCTTGTTTAGGACTGCTCAGGATGCACTAGCCGACACTAGCTGACGCTCCTCTTCCAACCAAATTGGAGATTAGGCAAATTAATTGCTGGTTAACATTTAGCTCTACCCTTAGCTTTTAAACTTTTTGGCTGTCGATTCTGTGTGAGGGTTTGGTCGGTCCTCCTCCCCGAAGAAGGCAAATGCCAGGATCGTATTTATCTACCGTTGAGAAGCATTCAATTGATTAATAATTGAATGCTTCTCCATAATTAGTCTCCAAAGAAGTGTGTGTCTGGCTCTCCAAATACTCGCCTCGTCAAAAGAGACGTGTGATGTTCGACGTGAACATTCGATGATATCCGAATCTGGTTCCACTGGACGGTCACGATCAGCAATTGGCTCGTTTGCGGACTGTGCGGCTGCTGCCATCCTCCCGAGGACGAAATCCGTATCGTGTCATCCACACTCTGTTACCAACAGCACCGGTTCCACTCGCCAAAGCTTTGACGGGAGGAGGACTGGAGTCGCCCTGCTGTGGCTTGGTGGTGGCTCGCACATTTAGGAAAAGTGTTCATGTCTAGAATAGCCCTAGGTTATTATGCAATACAATTGTACTCGTGTGTGAAAACCCAACATGGGTAGTACTCGTCGTCTTGTCTCTTAGTCAGCGTAGAGGACATCTCCAACGTGAAAAGAAAATTTCCAAATTCGATATACCACCTGATCAGCTGATGTTGTTCAACAATCACTATTTTCTTTTCCTTTCGATCGTTCTTCCCGTGGTGGTCGTGGTGGCGGCGGCGTAATATTAGGCATACTGGCCTACCCTATTGTTATTAATCAGGGAGGGGTCCGATATATGTATTACTTGACCACCAGGAAAATATACAACAAATTGAACACGTTTGGTATCGCCGTTTACCTTGATGCCATTGATTGGGTTGCGTTCGTTCTCGACTGTCGTGACCTCAACGGAAAACGTCATGTACACTAAATTCGTTGACTGCTGCCGCTATCTTATCAGTTCACTTGCAGCCTCAACTCGTGTGGGCGGATACGCAAAATCCAGAGATCCACATCGCTCGTCTGAAGAATCTTCTAACCCAGGCTTGGAACACAAGATTATGAAAGGCGTTGAAGAGTACTGCTGGAATCTATGTTGGATGTAGAAGATCGTCATACCCTTCAATCGTTAAGCCCAACAATAGGCCAACAAGCCCCTCTCAGTCCTTCAATGCGACTTCGTCAAGGTGTCCACTACGGACGGAAGCGCGAAACTACTTGCTGCACAATTCTTGTCTCTGCGCTGTGAGAAACAGTCAAGATACGATACGGCTTCCTTTGATTAATCGTTGTTTGCATTCTGGTGTAAATACCTGGAACATGCTGATGACTTGGAAAGTAAATCATCCCATAAAATCCTCCAACTCGTGTGATCTCCAAAAGGACAGAAGGTGCAAGGATAATGCGATATTGCTTTAATATAAAAATGGGTCGTTTAAGAGTGATCCTACCCTATATAACTTTACTGTAGACAACAGCACACTATCCTTTATACCGAGTAAATGATTTCAGTCACCACATTACACGATTAGAATGCATGGAATTGTCGAATATGTTGTTGTTCTATTTGTTTGTTTTTGAAAGATGAAATGATTGAAAGGAACTGTTTGGGGCATCCGTATTGTTGCGAGAGAGGCGAAATTATTTGGAGAATATTTTTTTTTACAGAATTTCTGACCCCCTTCTGACCACATTGCTTATGTATGTTTTATGACTAAGTGAGAGGCCACGGGAAGTTTGCCAACATCCTTTTACATGATTTGCCTTATTGTTGCCTGGCGTATATAAGGATGTACAAAGCAATGGCGTTATCAGTGGGACGACACTGTGTGACGATGCAGTGTCGCCCGCGCAGTCCGGGGTTTCTGAAGGGTGGGGATCTGGTCTACTCCTTTCATCTGGTTTTACGTAGACAAGGGATATGGTTTCTTAAGTATGCAAACATTACCATTTTACGTATGCAAACATACCATTTTTGAGAAAACAGTATCCAAAACGACTCAATCTCTTTGAGCAAAACACGCTTACTCGGTGTGCATAGCCTGCAAGGCATGGATACAGTATCTCGGTGTGCATCATCGATTATTCAGCTGATACAGTGTCATCAGCGTTTGCTATGTAATGAATTCCTTCTCCCCATCTAACGTCAGCCCAATTAAACCCTTTCGGTCACCGTCAGCCCAATAAACCCTTTCGGTCACCATTCGACTAATTATAGGTGCATTTAAACAAAACCATTAGACTTGAAAAAGACATCGTGGAGTACTGAATCATAGGGACTACGAAATAACTACGCCTTGTTTCTGTTGTTACGGTGAGTCTCCTTTCTGTTGTTACGGTGCGGTGAGTCTCCTTTCAACAACCTTTCTGTTGTGGGGTCAGCTGGGGGGGACATAGGGGTCAGCTGGAAAAGGGGGCCAGCTCGAGTCAGCTCAGCTGGGTTTTTTTGTTTTTTCCAGCTGACTTTTTCTGTTGTTACGGTGGTCTCCTGAGTCTCCTTTCAACAACCTGTTACGGTGAGACGGTGAGTCTCCTTTCAACAACCTGGGGGTCAGCCCCCCCCTTACGGTGAGGGTGAGTCTCTTTCAACAACCTGGGGGTCAGCCCCCCCCTTACGGTGAGGGTGAGTCTCCTTTCAACAACCTGGGGGTCAGCCCCCCCCTTCGAGTAATTTATAGGAGTAATTTATAGGTGCATTAGGTGCATTTCGAGTAATTTTATAGGAGTAATTTATAGGTGCATTAGGTGCATTTCGAGTAATTTATAGGTGCATTAGAGGTGCATTAGGTGCATTTAAACACCTACTTGTACATTGCTTGCTAGATCATTGCTTGCTAAATTGAATCATCGGGAGTACGAAAATGACTACGCGCTTCTGTTGTTACGGTGAGTCTCGCGTCAACAACCCAGGACAACAACAACAACCCATCATTCTTGATAACAGTGTAGATTATTTATTCACAAATGCCACAACTCCTCCTCCACAAGTCACGTGTACGTGACTGCATTCCTCTTTGAAACGTCGGCTCGGCTCAAAAGCCCACGATCGGCTCGGCCCACTGACCCACGATCAACTTGGGTTGGTGGGTTTTGTTCAGATGGAACCCATCCCCACAGTGCTCAAGGTTACTACAACCAAGATCTGCACCAAGCGACACCACGTGTCAAGGCCACCCCACACGTGGTGTCGCTTGGTCCAGATCGACACATGAAGGATGAAGATCTTACAGCTCGTGATCCGCGTCCTTCCGAGCGTGATCATAACGCCCAAGTTCTGTTCCTGAGAACAGCTTCCACGACTTCGACGCTACCGTAGTCGAAGCAAGCAAATCGAAACTCGTTATTTTCACAGCAGCGACTGCTGGGTTGGGACATTGACTCATAGTGCTATAAGGAGCTATATATATAATTACAGAAATGATATTAGACAAATATTGCTGTCCGTTTACAGCAATGTGCAACCGGCGAATTGCTGGAACAGATAAGGCAGTGTGGTGAACATCATGATTCCTGTTGTGGAAAATTTATTTCTTTCGCGTTTTCATGAATGAGAGAGTTCGGCAATAGAAACATTATAATTTCAAATAGAACAATATGGAGCTCGAATATCGTTATTTACTAATTTAGATTTTTTATTAATAATCTATAACTTATTTAGTCTGTAAACAAACGGTACTACACGCGTACATATTTATTAGAAAGTAATGTGAGCCCTATTAATTATAACTTATAATCTCATACTATTATTATCTGTGGGCCGTTTGAGACAACGCGTATCCCCATCACATCGTTTTTGTGTATTGAATAAATTTCGATTGCTGAGTGAAAACCGATCACAATAGATATTGCCTGTCATTCAGCCCCCGTGCGTATTTGGATTTCCTTTACCGCTGACTGAACGACGTTCAAGTGATGCGCCTTCAAAATAACAAATCGGAAGAATATTTGTAGAAAAAGCTTAGATGATGTACACATTGCGTTTGAATAATGTTAGATGTCAATAGAATATAATATTGTGTGTGTTTCTGCCATTGAAGTTGGATACCCTCAAATTAGCTACCCAATCTGACACCGGTAATGGCACAAATGGTAATGTTTAGTGACCAGTGCATATGTTGATAAGATATCAGCGAGAGGATTATTTGATAATGGGAGACATGGCACAAATGGTAATGTTTATTGACTAGTGTGACCAGTGCATATGTTGGTAAGATATCAGCGAGAGGCTTTATAATGGGAGACAGCTGGAAAAAAAAGAAAGACCCCTAAGACGAGACTCATTGTGTTACCATTGCATCCTCTTACGGTCACGGCATCCTCTTTATAGTATATACTACCACATGGGGAGTGAGAGACACAGTCACACCCATCTTCTCTCGTGTCAGCGTGGAAAAAAACAAAGGGTCAGCTGAAAAAAAACTGCTGAGGGTCAGCTGGAACGCTCAGAGGGTGAGAGGTGACCCTATTACAGTCACAGCCACCTTCCAGGCAGAGTTCTCTGCAAGTTTTTATGTTTATATAAACATACAAACGAGCGCGTCACTAGATTAATAGTTTATATGCGAATGAGTCCTTCCAAGGGTCTCAACTTCCGAACAACAACAATCATGGACAACTAGGGTAGTCTTAACAAACGTTTTTTATTTCGCCCGCCTTCTCAGCCCGATCCCGTATGGGCGAAACATCCACACGGGCATTCCATTGATACTGCAGTCTCCCCTCCGACCAGCATAGTGTCCAGGGACCGCAGAATCTCTTCACAGATTAGTTGCAATACAGTGCATCTCTTCACAGATTAGTTGCAATACAGTGCATCTCTTCACAGATTAGTTGCAATACAGTGCATCTCTTCACAGATTAGTTGCAATACAGTGCACCAATGGCTCAATCTGCGTGTCGGCAGCCGCGTGACCTGCGATCCGAAGATTGCCGACACGCAGATCGCAGATTGCGTTTTCTATCTGCGGTCCGCAGATGCCAACGCACTAGGATCTTTCCATCTGCGGACCGCAGACGCCAACGCTCCAGGAGCCCGGTAAGTTTCGTACAGGTCCCCGGCTCACGAGATGTCGCCTCGACGTCAACGGCGGCAGTCTCGATTGCCTATCACGTGTTCATGCCTGTACAGAATGTTCAACCGTTCTCCCCAGCCAGACGAGAAAAGCCCTCACGACTTTGGCACTGTGGCTCACTGCTCACCTCCGAATTGATGCGTCGAGATCACTTTGTTGTTCTCCGAGTGGCGACTCGGGGAACATTCCTCATAGTCCTACTAAGATTCTCCCTTATATATATACAGAGACGATATAACACAAATATTTCTGTCCGTCCACAAGAATGTTCAACCAGTGAATTACTAGAACGGATAAGGCAGTGTGGCGAACATTGTGATTCGTGCTGTAGAAAATTTATTTCTTTCGCTCTTTTATGATAATACAGATCAGCAATAAAAACATGATTATTTCAAAATGGACCATATGGCGCGAAGGCATCGTTAATTACTAATTTATAATTATTATTAATCATTTTTCTGTAAACAAAGGATACTAAACGCTTATATATTTCCTAGATAGTATTGCTAGCCCTATTAATTATATTTAATCTAATATGACTATTATCAGCCGTTTCAGACAACGCGAATCCCGATCACATCGTTGTTGTGTATTCAATAAATTTAGATTCCTGAGTGAAATAGAGATCAATCAGAAACCAGCCACTGAGCGTGGTTGGCTTTCCGTTACCGGTGAGTGAACAACCGTCAGGTGATGCGCCTTGAAAACAATAAATCTGAAGAATACCGTCAAAGATGATGTTATACGCATTGCGTCTAAATGATGTTGCATGTCAATATGATATAATGTTGTGCGCTTCTGCCGTTGAAATTGATCGCGGTTTAGCTATCCAATGTGGCTGTCGTAATGGGCACAAAGGATAATGTTGGTGTGGCCATGTTGATTAGATATCAGCGAGCTAATTATCGGATATTTGAAGATGCACACGATGCGGATGTTGGTGATAGTGCTATTGATTGAGGTGAAGATCCTGATGAGGACAAATACGAGAATCGTGGTAGATCTCATTGGTCTTGCCATTGCAATGCCAGTGACGGCAGTAGGTGTGGCATCTTAGGGCATTAATCTCCACATCAAGAGTGAGAGACACGAGAGAAAAATCTGCGCAGAAGGAGAGCGTAATAGGAAACAATTAATCCTTCTTGTGACACGCACCCCCCCACTGTTGTATAGCTTATCGCTGATCTTGCTCTGGAGGGCTCAAAACGAGCGGCCCGCCCAATCTCGACAGGTCAAAGCTTTGTCGATATGACTTTGAGAAAAATGATATTGATAGAAAGAGACGCGCGGAGCAGCGTCTCTTTCTATCAACATCATCTTTTTGGGGGGATTACGTGAATGCATGATGTACATACGTGTCGGGCGGTTCATACTAACACTAGTGTGGGACTCACAAACCGCACTAAACCCGCATACCTCCCCCCTCCCCAGATGACTCGGAAAGTTTAAAGAATTACTTCGACTGCTCCATCAGGGGTCCTCTCAGAGACAGACTAACGCAGTTGTACAGACACCGATGAGCGACGAACTGTTTCGACGTGAACGCCGTTCCTCTGTCTGTGACGATGACGTCTGGCGCATCGTAGCGAAGTATGATCCGTTCCAGGAAACGGGTCACACCTGCCGTATTTGTCGAACTGACTGCTTCCGAGTAGAACAAATTTAAAGAGCCGATCGACAACAACGATAATGTGCACCTTCCTTCCCGACTTAGACAACGGCCCCGATGTGATCCATGAACAATTTTTGAAAGGGTCGGCGTTCCGGCACTATTATATATTAGTGTTGTACTATTATAGCCCTTCCCTTCGGCCGGTAAACGTTGAAAATACACTCAACGAAGGCCCGGACGTGCTGTTTGACGTAACTACGCAGCTTCCGGAACCAATACCGTCGAGTAATAATCGCTAAGGTCTTATCCTTACTAAAATGCCCTGCTCGATCGTGACACGTTACAAAAATGTATTAGCGCATGTCTGCCCGTACCGCGAATTGTCTCGTTCGAGAAACCTCCCCGTTGTTTTCCTTCTTGGTGCATTCACGATATAGTACTCCATCACGCATCCCGAAACCCTGCACTGGACCTTGCTCTGGAGCGATCTTCCCTTCACCTTGCTTACGCAGTATGGCTATCATCTTCTTCACCCATGGATCTCCGGCTTGTACCATTGCCACTTGGGCTTTAACCGATATTGTATGCACCTGACTGTCGGAATTCTCCGGAACTTCAGGGTCTCCAGGGACGATGTCGTACGGCTCCTTCCTTACCACCACAATATATCGTCCTCGGGTACAATTCTGTCTTCTTCCACGATAGTTCCTCTTGGTATCACTACCTTCCGACATCCTGAGTTCAGCACTGGCACCATTGGTTGTCTATCGGTTAGCTTGCATAGCACACCACAGGGCTCACCTTCGAGTAGTATAGCGTCATCTGCTTCGCCCTAAGCCTCAACTCCAACGACCTTGACACTACGTGGAGTGAGTTCGGTGTCCACCTTAGCAACGAGCACAACCTTCCGATTCTCGGGAGAAAACAGGTTTACAATTTCGGGATAATCGTCGGCACTGAACACCATTGCTTCGCCTCGTCGGTATACCGTCACGACTTCGTCTGTATCCAATAGGTCCTTGCCCAGCAGGGTCACTTCGCCATTGAGAGCTTCATCCGACAACACAATCAACACGACGTCCTTGTGCGTTAGTCCATCGACATGTAGCGTAACTGTCCACTGACCCAGTGGGATGGGTCTGCCCCCGACACTACGAATACGACTCACCTTCGTGGGCTCTAGCGTTAACCCAACTTCTTCAGCAGCCGTTCGCGAGATCACTGTAATTTGAATCTCCGTATCGACCTTCGCGCACCACTTTCTTCCGTTGACGATTACCATTTTGTTGCTCCCCTCAGCTGCCTTAGCTCCTGCGCGTCTTCACCCGTCTTCACTCTTGTCACACTCGCCGGCTGAGTGCACCAACGGGCCAGGTGACTCGGCCTCCCACAACGATGACATGTCATCGGCGCACTCTCTCCCATGTCGTGTGTCATGTCGCTGGCCGCTGCCGCTGGCTGCTGTGGCGGTGTGCGCGCGACGGTGCCTCGGCGTGGCTCAGCACTATTTCCTTGTTGTGTGTTGAAGAAAGGCTGCCTCGGGTTAGGTTACGTGCCTCCTGATCGCGCATTAAAGTGGGTGGGCCGCTGATTAAGCTGACGACAGCGGGAACGTTTATGCCCGTGCTGATGACAGATAAAACACACGACACTATTAGTTCTTGAGGGGTTGTCGCTATTTTGGTACACATTAGAGCCGCCGTGATTCCGTAGATGCTTCTCTAGGTTCATAGTTCTTTGAATATGCCGCACTAATGACGGGGTGTCGGCATGGTCACGGCCGCTTATCTCGTGCACCACGAACCGATGTTCCGGCCTCTAACCTAGTAAGATTTGAACATTCACGTCGTCTTGACCCATGTCCCATTGCAGCACAATTGCCCCCTTCCTAAATACGTACTCTTCTGTCGGGTCATGCCGTCCCTGTACAGAACTATGTAGTTGATCGAGCAATGCACCGATGTGCTGTTTTCGAGTGAATGCAGCCACGAACTTGACATTCCACTGCAGTCGCTTCTTTCGCGCCGTGGTTAAGATGCCATAGGCGAGTTGCCCCTACCATCGTTATCAGCAGCACACCTTTACTTGTGCTTCCGTCCACTGACCTATTTCTTGTGCCAGTTCAAACCGTCGAATCCACTCCTCTGCCATTAGCTCTCCCTTTCCTGAGAACTCGAAGTTCATCGACACATTGTCAACGGGTCTACTGCTTCCTTGTCTCTAAACGCCGTCCGCCACGCTACCTGATACTCCGGCGCATGTGTCTGCCGCTGACGAAGCTCGTTCCAACAAACCGACACGAGACTCCATGTGCCGATCGAACTCAGCCGTACTGTTCTTTCAAGGGGCGACACCCTAAGTAAAACGTTTCGCTTATAACGTTTTGCTATTACCACCACCACACCTCCCACCCCCTCCGTCCCACCACCAACCCTGTACCTCCCACCACCAACCCTGTTCTATTCTGGTACAATCCATCCCCCCTGTACCTCCCACCCCCTCCGTCCCACCACCAACCCTGTTCTATTCTGGTACAATCCATCCCCTCCCTCCATTTACAACGATACGATACTGGAGGGAGGATATGTACAGTGGACTTCGTACACATGCGTAGTACTAGCTGGCCACTATGCACAGAGTACTAGCTGGCCTAAGCCTTAGCTTAGGATATTTAAAACAAATCGTCCAATTTAGAAATTTATTAGCCAGATCGTCCATTTGTTTACAACAACAAATTTATTTCACACACGACGGACAAGAGTATCGGTCCCGTGCTCTTGACAGTGCGTTCAAGGGGCTCATAGCGAGCATCAAGCTACTCCTTGGTTGCGGTTTCCGTGCAGGCAAAACGGAGGTTTTGCACCACAAACCGATACTGCAGTCATCCCAAGATTCCGCAACTTCTCGTTTCGAGACATCGTTTTGCAGGACCGCACCCAGTCTCTATAATCTCATCGGTTGCGGTTTCCATGCAGGCAAAACGGAGGTTTTGCACCACAGACCGATACTGCAGTCATCCCAAGATTCCGAAAATTGCCTCGTTTCGAGACATCATGTTGGAGGACCGCACCCAGTCTCTATAATCTCATCACAGAAACTGCTCCGGACCCGAGCTACCCCCTGTCCACACAGATAGCCATCTTCTTGCGCATAGGCGAGTACGGATAGTCTGATGCGGCCAGATACGGCCTCGGTCGCACACGCGGTAGTCTCGATTGGCTTCGCACGAAGTATAACGGAGTTCTTCCCACCGGTTGCGGTTTCCGTGCAGGCAAAACGGAGGTATAACGGAGTTCTTCCCACCGGTTGCGGTTTCCGTGCAGGCAAAACTGAGGTTTTGCACCACAAACCGATACTGCAGTCATCCCAAGATTCCGCAACTTACCTCGTTTCGAGACATCATTTTGGAGGACCACACCCAGTCTCTATAATCTCATCACAGAAACTGCTCCAGACCCGAGCTACCCCCTGTCCACACAGATAACCACCTTCCTGCGCATAGGCGAGTACGGATAGTCTAATGCGGCCAGATACGGCCTCGGTCGCACACGCGGTGGTCTCGATTGGCTTCGCACGAAGTATAACCGAGTTCTTCCCAGCGATATCATTAGATAGCTGTTCCTATTCCTGCTGACTGGACACACAGTTGAGAGCAGCTCTCAGGACTTGCGACACCCTTGTTGTGGTTCACTGCTCACCTCCAAACTGATGCGTGGAAACCACCTTGTTGTTTTCCCAGTGGCGACTGGGAAAACGAGCCGCATTGTCCACCTTAGAGTCTCCTTTATATATAATTACAGAAACGATATAAAGCAAATATTTCTGTACGTCCACAACAATGTTCAACCGGGGAATTGCTGGAACGGACGTGGTGAACAGTGTGGTGAACATTGTGATTCCTGGTGTGGAAAATGTATTTTGTTTGCGCGATACAGGTCAGCAATAGAAACATTATTATTTCAAATGAGACTATATGGAGCACAGGCAACGTTAATTACTAGTTTATAATTATAATTAATCTCTTTATTTTTTCGGTCCTAGGGAACTAAAAGCTTACATATTTATTAGAAAGTATTGTTAGCCCTATTAATTATAACTTATATTCTAATAATACTATTATCTGAGGCCTTTTCAGACAACGCGTGTCCCCATCACATCGTTTTTGTATATTAAATAAATTTTGATTTCTGAGTGAAAACAGATCAAAAGGGATATTGCCTGTCATTCAACCCCCGTGCGTATTTGGATTTCCTTTACCACTGACTGCATAACTTTCAAGTGATGCGCCTTCAAAATAACAAATCGGAAGAATATTTGTCGAAGAGCTTAAGATGATGTTGTACACATTGCGTTTGAATAATGGTGTATGTCAATAGAATATAATGTTGTGTGCTGATGCCATTGAAGTTGGTCGCGGTTTAGCTATCCGATCTGACAGTCGTAATGGGCACAGAGGATAATGTTGATGTGTGTGAGTGTGATGAGTAGATATCAGAGAGAGGATTATTAAAATATAGTATAGTATAGTATAGCACATCGAGAGTGAGAGACAGGTGAGAACCATCTGCACAGAAGAGGCTGTAATAGGCAGCTCTAACGGCCAATAGGAAACACGAAACTATTCTTCGTATCATCGCTACCGCGCGTTAACCTTTGATTTATTCACTTGACACAATTTGATGCTAATCCACAGCGTCCGAAAGAATTCCGAACTGAGGAAGCTAGCACCGTTATTTTTGAATAAACTCGTCTGAATGAACCAGACCGATGAGGCCTATAGTTAAGGGACGTCAGGTCGCGTCGGCGAAAGCCAGGGGTGACGCTCTCCAAACCGATCTGAAAAGGACACTCCTGGAAATTAAAGAGCGCGTTTTTGATCAGAAAAAACTTCCCACGGTATGACTGGCGCCCTGTCTTACAGACGGTGATTATCTTTGAGCTGACTGGCAGCTCACCTACCTTTAACCATAGGCAACCAGAGTGGTCTGACAAACGTTTCTTTATTTCATCTGCCTTAAGAGCTGTCCCACTTGCACTAATTCCATCTCTGCGGAGAACAATTCCGTGGCCGGAGTCTGTAAAGTGTTTTGGCCTCATCATGCATGAAACCCTCCGATGGTAGGGCCATCTTGGAACGTTCATACACGAATGCTAAGCAGTCGTAGCCATGTTAAGACGCCCTAAGGAGCTGAGCATTGCGGTGGAGAGACTGGTATAATAAGTGTCTACAACTTGTTGTTCGTACCGCTTCTGTGTTTCGGTTATCGGTCCAGGAAGGAGGGTACAGGTTGATTCTTCACAGAGTCGAAATTATCCGGTGTGATGCCGCTCGTGCGCTGTTCGGTAAACGCCGCATGGACTCCGTCTTTGGCATCGTGGGAAGGTACAATCTTCCGAAACTTAGTATTGTGTATTCCGTTCACGCCGTGCTCGTTACTTTTAACATGGAAAATACAACTATTTCAAATGACCTTGTGTATACAGTTAGAACTTCAAAATTGCATCAAATGACTCGTATATCAGTTTCGTTTACCCATTTTACTTTCCCTTTTAAAAATACGACAACTAAAGAAATTGGAACTAAAGCGTATGTAAAATTGCAAACTTTGAATGAACGATTTATTGCAGACTTCGTATATTTATTTTGCATTTCTTCCCGAGCCTTGTAAAGAACAAAATGACCTAACTGCATACGAGGACAAAGCTTTGGTGTATTTTACTCTGAGTATCTCTGGAAGGAATCCCAATTGAAATATTATTATTGTAGTCTCGTCCTTGAAATGAACAGCCTGAGTAGCAATGATGAGGTGATGCTCGGCAACTCGACGAAGGATCGCGGAACGAGCCGCGACTTAGCCCTCACTAGTGCACAGGAGGAAGTCCCGTCAGCGTAGTGGGTCCCCAGATAGGCGGCGGCCGCGTATGCGCTCTCGGACAACAGATGAAGGTGGGAGGCGACGGCGGTGCTGTCAGCCGACCAGAGTTCTTAACGTGCGGTGAGCTCCCGGGTCTCGTCGACGGAGCCGTCCCATTGCAGTGGTTTTCCCACAGCTGCCGTATAAGGAGCTTCGCGCGTAATGAGTAGGACAGTAGGCTACCAAACGGATCGTAGAGGGAGGCCACGATGCGAAGGCCACGAAGGACCGAACGCGTGCGGATCACCGGCGAGCGCGTACGGACACAGGCGGAAGTTGAGTAATACACGAGGTTGGGGTTAGGCGATGGCCCGGCGAGGAGGTACGCGTTGAGCGAGGAAGCGATGGCCCGGCGAGGAGGTACGCGTTGAGCGAGGAAGCGATGGCTCGGCGAGGAGGTACGCGTTGAGCGAGGTCTCGCCTGTGGTTACGACAGAGCAATCGAATACAATGCGCCACTTCTCGCTCCCCGCGGCCTGGGTGACGAATTCATGACGTGGCATGAAATACCAATACAGCAGGTATGTAGTGGTTCGTTGTCGTCACTATAATACTAATATTGCATCTTGAACCCTGTTATATCCGAAAACGAAAATCACCACGAGGTCATCTGCATACAGGATAAGATTGACAGAAGAGTGCCGTTGCTTGACACTCGTAGGAAGATCGCTGATGAGGAGTGAGAAGTAACGGACTTCCTTGGGCAAACCCAGTCGTCGAGTGCCGTTGCTTGACACTCGTAGGAAGATCGCTGATGAGGAGTGAGAAGTAACGGACTTCCTTGGGCAAACCCAGTCGTCTGTTCAACCCCGTGTCTCTCCATGACCCCATCATCAATGATGACCGAATTCTTCTGTAGGATATCCTAGACCGCAGACCAGTTCCCGCAGCGAATTCCGCGCAGCAGTACTTGAATTTAATATAAAAATAATTGGCCGATTGGACACCAAGCAAGACACCTCCCCCATGGCCGGTGCCGCTTCGAGCCCTTCCTTTAATGGCGTGTCCCCCGGCGTTCACTATGGTACCGAGCAAGTCCCCCGGTGATCATCGCTATTAGTTCACTATGGTACCGAGCAAACTTCTCCGTTTGCTCGGTGCATTTATTCGAGAAACATACATTGTGGAGTAATATTCATATAACCTCAGTGACGCGCGCCAAACATAATATAGGACACATTCCGAGGAGAATTGACCGGTGCATTTATTCGAGATACATACATCTGTACTGAGATTACCGGTGCCGTCGTCTTCTGAGAGTGCGGGTTCATAAAGTGTCACGACAAACCTCACGCTGACAAACCTCAGCGTCACCAGCAAAAGTCCGTTCTTGCATGAAAGGAGCCTTCCGTTGCCGTTCCATAGGCAAAACCTCCATGCGGCAGGTACGCCACCGAAAGGCACCACAGCACACTCACGTGGTACGTCAACGTACAGAGTCCTCCCCAAAATTCGGCAACGGGCATCGTTTCCACTATAAAATTGCTCTGAACCGGAGCCATCCGTAGACCAGCAACTGCGCGACCTGGGGTCTTTACCGGTCTCGTGAGCCCGTCGGCTCACGCGGTAGTCCCACTTGCATTGTCACAAGATCGTTTTGTTGACCGTGATCTGCGTTCTCTTCCCAGCGAAGTTGCTGTTTCTGCTGACTGGACATCCCGTTGGGTGGTTCGCTGCCCACCTCTCTAGATCGATGCAGCGAGACCACCGATTGGATCGCTTTGTTGTTCTCCCAGCGACGACTGGGAAAACATGTCTGATGCTGTTGGTAAAAGTTAGCGACAAGAATGTACTCGAGTCTCATTTATATAGAACGCAGAGACGTCGTTAGTTACTAGTTTGTAATTATTATTAATCTCTTTATTTTTTTCTGTAAAGAATGGGTACTAAACGCTTATATATTTCCTAGATAGTATTATTTGTCTTATTAATTATAACTTACAATCTAATACTACTATTATCTGTGGGCCGTAGGTTAAAATTGGACAATATGGCGCTGAGGCATCGTTTATTACTAATTTAGAACTATTCTTAATCTATAATTAATTTTTTCTGCAAATAAGGGGGTACTAAACGCTTATATGTGTTAAACTGGGAAAATATGCCTGTTTATATATAATTATAGAAACGATATAAAAAAAAGCAAAGGTGGCCCCGACAGGTCCTCATAGTAATACCTAAAGGTTAAGAGCTGAGGCCTATCAGATAGGGGAACAGCTGAGGGTCAGCTCGAAAAAACAGAAACGATATAACACAAATATCTCTGTATATATAATGTCATCACGTCGCTTTCGTATATTGAATATATTTCGATTTCTGAGTGAAAACCGATAAAAAATGACCGCCATGTAATACGCCTTCGAAACAAAAAAACCCTATCAATATTGAATCTGAATAATGTTGTATATCAATATAATATAATGTTGCATGCTTTTGTCATTGAAGTTAATCGCGGTTTAGCTACCCAGTCTGACAATCGTAATGGACACGAAAAATAATGTTTGTTTGACCAGCGAAATGGTTATTAGATATTCGGTGAGGGACACGATACTGATGCCCGTGGAAGTGCTACTGATTGACGTGAGGGTCCTGATAAAGACAAATCATAGAATCGTGGTAGGTGTCATTAGTATTGCCATTCGAGGTGCCAATAAAGTCAGTGATGGCAATAGGTGTGGCACGCCATTAATCTTACGGCATTAATCACTCTCTTCGAGAGTGTGAGAGACACCAGAAAAAAATCTGCACAGAAAGGCGTAATAGACAACTCTAACGGACAATAGGAAACACGAATCCTTCTTGGTAGAGCCGGGAGTCAGTTACGGCTCGGGCGCTGTGGACTGGCACCAAATTGGGTCAAGTCAATAAATCTAAGGTGGACGAAAGATGGTGATAATGCCAAAAATGATTCATCTTGCGTCAATCGTAGATTTATTGACTTGGTGGCAGTCCACAGCGCCCGAGCCGTAACTCGGAATAGACTTCCGGCTGTTCCGAGGAAGCTGCACCGGTATTGCTGAGATAACTCATCTGAATGAACCGGACCGATGAGGCCTTTGACTGTGTCTCTTCCTACCAACATGATCGTCGACTGCTACGGGTAAATACAGTCACTGCTCTGACCGCAGAGGCACACAAACTTTTACTTGCATCTGTAGATGGATCCAATCAAGTTGGATCCAGACGCACAGGACGGGTTTGGAGTTAAAAGAGGCCGAGAATCGTCCACAGACGATTCGTCGTTGAAGTTCTTTCTCCAGAGGCGAAACCTCTACCGAGAACGCGAATGACGAAGCAAATCAGGGTTGACCCAGAGTTCATATCAGGCGTGATACTCAAGCCTGTTGTTGGCTTGAGTTATTAAGCATTTGAAGTGTTGAGATGTCGACAGCGCGATTAGTCGCTGGTGAAATTGTTAGCGGGGACTAACGGTCGATTATAATATGACGCGCCAGTATGTCATATACAGTTAAGCTAGATCCGGCTTACGAAGCAATGCCGAAAGCGGTACCGCGGACGTTAAATGTTGGCTGAGCGTCAAGCCAGGACGTGGTAACTGTTAGATTAGGTGATACAGAGCGGACGGAATCATACCAATTCCTAATGATTTATTCCGTTGCACGTCCCGTTCCACCCTAATAATTAATGGGAATTGGTTAATTATGCAATTGCAGTTACGCAAAAGGGGGTCTGCATATATCACGCTTATATTACCGCGGTAGCATGCGACGTCCCATCCGATTTCGTTTATTGAAACCCTAGACCTCCGTAAACATATGAGCATTTTAATTGATCGAGGATGGCATGCGCTGTGCATTACGGAGCCATCCGGGAGCGAGTTAGGCAGTTGGATCAAAAGGAGTCTCTCAGGCGCTGCTCTTGCCCCTTTCTATCCTAAACGAGGCCCACCCAAAATTCCTTATAAGTAAGGACTATCCCTGATATATTTTCTGGTTTTTATTTTTCTATTTGTTTACGATATATCTATCTTAAACAAATGCGCAAAGTAGAATTATTTTTGACAGCGATGGCTAGTCATAGTATCTCATAGGGGCATCGTCAAGGTTGAAATCTCCTGAACGAAACATGACTGTGATAAAGCCTCCGTTATATATCATTACAAAAACGAGATCGCCATATCAGTGGCTTTTATGGTAAAATGTGGGCTCCCGAATCTCTCCCAAGTTCTCGCATCTTTGGTACGAGAGTCTCCATTCATCTATGTTACTCTGGGTTAGAGCCTGCGGTCTGCGGATAGAAAGCTCCCGGTGCATAAGTGAGTACAGGGTAGTCGCTTCACAAGAGATGTGTCCTCGGTGCCACCAACGATGGAGGTGTGGTAGTTGCTTGTTTGAGTGTTCGATGACATACATGAAGGATCTACAAGATACTCTTGTTGGATTCTTCCGAGCGAGGTGATGAAGTTTCTTTCCTACTGGCTGTGCACACGGTTGAGAATAGCTTCCAGGATTTAAGCACTACCGTAGTTGTAACTCCTAGACCTTGTTTTCTCAGTAAATGACTGGCACGGACATTGCCTCGTACTGCTATTATGGGCCTTGTACTGTTTGCCTCGTACTGTGCAACCGTGCCGCTGGGCAGCGACACCGTCCGGTTTCCTTGGCGGACACTTTTGAAACAGTCGTATCTCACAACATCTCCCTTCCTAAAATAATTGCAATCTGAAAGAGGCATTTGAGAGTACTATTATATAACCAACTTGCTGTGTGTCCTTAACAAATTGCGACTACCATTGCCATGTAAATACAAGTGTGGCTGTATTTTTTACAACAAGACAGCTTAGATTAGCTTTTATATATACATTTTAGCTTACTCCTGGGTTCTTTAGAACATTGCCGCATAATCATTGTGTGAATCGAATTATTGTATTCTTACTATTTTATTACAAACTTTTTTCCAATTTCATAATAAGGTATTAACTATTTCTGTAGCCATTACAATTCGCGACATTCTCTCTTTCTCCGTTTCGCCATCAGTCGTGGGTCGGTGTGGTCTGTCATCAGAACGGCACGTTTGACCTGTGATGGTTGATTTAGCACTGAATGTGCCACTCTCGGATGGTGCTATCCTGTGGTCTGCGACCCTTTGTTTAATTTGGGCTCTAGTCATCAATCTGTTACAAAGTCTCCGAGCCGTGCGAGTTAGTTCACAGTCGGCTTTAAGTTCCATTGGTTGTCGCGGAGGAGAGACGTTGTGATTTTCTATGGACGGCCATTTTTCGCTATGGTTGTCCTGGTTTGGCATCTCCGTTGCCTGGTGGCCATGTTTATTTTAACAGATGAACCTGTTGCTGTGCATGCAAGCGGTGCTGTGCTTGTGCTGTGTCGTGTTTTGTGTGTTTTGGACCGGATTAGTGCTTGTGATGCCGCTTGTTGCACCCAAAGTTGTGTCCAGTGAGCGCATCGACGTATCAGCTTTCGTTTGGTCGGCTCCGCTGGTTCGAAAATGACTTGTCGCTGTCTGATCGGTATGTCCTGTTGGGCACAAGGATTTTCCATTGTTATTACCGTTATAGTTTGTATTGAATATACCCGCTATTGTCTCCTCCGCATCGCCCTTGATCTGAGACAAAATATCAAGCCAAGTGTCTATAGTGCGCTCTCATCAGTAATAAAAATTGCTACATTATGAACAGCAACTGACGAAATCCGGCCCCGACCAGAATTTGCTGGAACACTGAAACAAAAGTCACAAAAAAAAGACAAGCATTAAGCATTCAACTTTAGCACCACAATTAAGCGTCGCGGATGACTGCGGACAACACTAATTGGATAACCACCGAATACTTACGACAAGGCAGAGGGCTACCAGCTCCTTTCCACCCAGAATAAGCACTCACATTTTATATCCAAGCACAGGACAATCCGAATAAAGTCATCGAGAGAGCTTGAATAAAGTAGAGTAGTTGCTACCGAAATACCTGGCTCACCTACCTATTCGAAATACCTATTCGAGTTAGTTCCAACTTACACGCCAGGTATTTCGGTAGCAACTACTCGAATTAGTTCCGAGAGAAGCCCTACGCGCAACCAAACATCTACTGTTTCTTTTTCATCGGTTTGTATTGTCTGACCCCACGATGAGGTGTCAATTTCTGATTATTTCTCTCCCTTTTTCTGTTAGAATTTCATAGTTCTGGTCTGTTCTATGCACCGGCCCATTGTTCATTCGTGCCAGAGGTCCACTGGCTGTATTCGTAACCCATAGGCTTGCTTGTATTTTGGTGGGCTCATTGATGCCATGATCGTCTTCCAATAGGATCGATGACGCCACCGAATTTGAAATCGTTGTTCGTTTTTTATTTTCTTTGGCAGGTAGTAATGTGCCTGGCATGCGACAATAAAAGTTCTCTGCAGGAGACTTGTTCCATTGCTCCACACTCAAGTAATGCCAGGTTCATATTTTCGTTGTTAAATCTCGACTTTTTTTTTACAAGGCTCTTAGTGATTTCCACAGCGCTGTCGGCCCACCCATTTGACAGGTGGGGTGCTCCGGTGATGTGTCTAACGAGCCAGACCGAAGAGAAATCTTTGATTTATCTTGGGTCCAGAAGTGCTCGCTTGTTTTCCTAATTATCTCACGTGTTGTATACGCCACCATATCAATCTACCGTGGCCACATAGTTGGCGCGTTCCCACACGGAAATTGTATTTGTGTACTATTTGCCATGGTCATTGTGGGATATCTTTAATCAATTAAGATATCCCAATTAAGATATCCCACAATGACCATGGCATGTTTCGGAACGTTGCTTTGCTCTTCAAGTCTGACATGCAGTACAACGATTTACCCGATCCTTTAATGTCGTCTTTAATTCTCGGCCATCTCTAATGCGGCGGCACATCGCGTCGTATGCTAGAGGTGATTTATTTGCACACATTTGAAGCTCTCCTCCGAGTCTCGTTGGACCATTCCTTCGTCCACGATCGGTTCATCGCGTATTCCCCAATACATCACTATGTCTGTTGGAACCTCCTTCCTTGTTTGACCAGCCCTGCAGCGATTCTGCATTGTGAAACTTCTGTCCGCTTGTTCTTGGATCGTATAAGTACAATGCTAGCCCCATCCATTTTTGGGGCTAGCGCCATCCATTGCAGCGATTCTGCATTGTGAAACTTCTGTCCGCTTGTTCTTGGATCGTATAAGTACAATGCTATAGCGCCATCCATTTTTGGGGCTAGTTGCTTTGGCAGGTGAGTTGTTACACACTCCTTAGCGGATTCCGACTTCCATGGCCACCGCCCTGCTGTCTTCAGCAACTAACAGCCCTTTATAGATCTCGATCTCATGCGCATTACAGCTTTGGGCACTTTGCTAAAGTGCCCCCCCCCCCCCCCTAATGGCCCTTTACTGTGGACCACTGGAGTCAATTTGGGCCCTTTGAGTCTGTGATTAATCACAGATTCAAAGGGCTGAGTTACTGGTTCCCGTCCTGTACGATTACACCCCCTCTCATATGTCTATGTATAACCTTGTTTACCTTGTTTAGTGAGTTTACCTTGTTTAGTGCGTGTGGCTTCAGCACAATTCAGGGCAAGGGGGGGGGTGGCTGGGCTGTTGCACAGGCCTGGCTGTTGCGCAGGCTATGTAGTCGTAACGTCGCATACCCAAGCTTAGATAGCTTTCGGTGCATAGGCGAGTACAGTGCGGCGGCGGTGTTGTGGTCGCTTAGTCCCGATTGCTTAGTTTCCGGCACACATGAAGGATCTACAAGATGCTCGTGATCAGTGTTCTTTCGAGTAAGATCAGTGTTCTTTCGAGTAAGATCAGTGTTCTTTCGAGTAAGATCAGTGTTCTTTCGAGTAAGATCAGTGTTCTTTCGAGTAAGATCAGTGTTCTTTCGAGTAAGATCAGTGTTCTTTCGAGTAAGATCAGTGTTCTTTCGAGTAAGATCAGTGTTCTTTCGAGTAAGATCAGTGTTCTTTCGAGTAAGATCAGTGTTCTTTCGAGTAAGATCAGTGTTCTTTCGAGTAAGATCAGTGTTCTTTCGAGTAAGATCAGTGTTCTTTCGAGTAAGATCATGGACTGTTCCTCCGCACTGTGCACACGGTATTAATCCGGGTAATTCCTTATAGGTGTTGTTAACACGTGATTATAACCCTCGTGCGTATTCGGGTGTCGATTACCACTAAGAGAAGGACCGTCCAAGTGGTGCGCATAGAAGGACCGTCCAAGTGGTGCGCATAGAAGGACCGTCCAATTGGTGCGCATTAGAAAATAACATTTCCCAAGAACATGCTCTAAGAAGACTAACGATGCTTGTCTTCATTGGGCAACCCCAATGTGATCCAAGCATCGTTTTTCCTCGATGATCTTCACTTGCTGAGGATCAGCTGGAGGGGGCTGGGTCAGCCCGGTCAGCCCCCTCAGCCGGGCTGTCTTCCAGCTGACCCTCAGCCAGCAATACAACCATTACCGCCATCAGCTAGTGTCCCCTCCCCCATTATCAGCTGAGGGTCAGCTGGGGGGGGGGGGTTGCGCTGTTGAAAATAAGAACCTCTATTAATCAATACTTATAAAGTTGGAGGGTCAGCTCAAAGACAAAAGCTGGGGGTCAGCTGACCGCGAGCTGACCCTCAAGCCCCCTTACCCAGCGGTAATGGTCGCTGGCTGGGTCAGCTCGAAGGGGGGTCGCTGAGGGTCAGCTGGAAGACAGCCTGGCAGAGGGGGGCTGACCCAGCCCCCTAAGCTGACCCTCAGCAAGTGAAGATCATAGAGGAAAAACGATGCTTGGATCACATTGGTGTTGCCCAATGAAGACAAGCGAGTCTTCTTGGAGCATGTTCTCAGCGCCCTCCCCCATTATCCAATAAGCCTCTCGTGACCAGTGAATCAGCGAGAGGCTTATTAAATAATTGGAGAGGCACACGAAGCTGATGGCGCAATTCATTGAAGTGATCCTGCATTGAAGTGATCCTGATGAGGGTCCTGATCTCGACATGGACTGGAGCCTCCGAGCATCAATATGGAGCGAGCATCAATATGGAGCGAGGAAGCATATGGAGCGGAGGCACCGTTGTAATACGCCGACACGACACTAAATGGCTCCATTTAATGGCACCATGGCACAATGGCGTGACGTACGGTTACAGTCCTGGGAACGGTCCGGTCACTATCACAAAGAACCTGTGCGAAGTCCAGATCGGACTAGTCGGGGATATTTGAAGACGGACATGGCGCACACAACAACAAACATGTTCTCCACCTTCATAATCTGACGAGGAGCTGGCTTCCTTACATGATGGTAGTTACACTCCCGGCCGTACTCCCCCGGCCGAAATACATCATTTCGCATTTCCACTTCATTCGTTATGCACACTAACGAGCTTACGTGAGCTCTTCTCGAGTTTATATAATAAATGAAGAGGGCGCAACAGCCTTGTCCGGTAGCAGTTTGCACCAGACAAGGTCCGTTAGCGCCTGTTTTTCCATAGCCATGCAGTGCTAACCCAATGCGTTCACAACAACAACTCGCAGCACTCGAACGAATAGAAAGATCTGTGGTAGAAAGAATAAACACTTTTTGCGAGATGATGCGAGGCACAGACGCCACGTGCGGTAGTCTCAATTGCTTTGTTACAAAGTTGTGCAGATCCTGTGTTGCTCTGGTTTGAATTCCTCCCAGCCATCTAATCAAGTTGCTGTACTGAGATATCTTGCTTATTATCGGTCCACTCACGTCACCAAAAGGCACCAAAGCACACTTCCATTCATATTGCCGGTCTTACCAAGGTTCGGCAACCGTTCCCAAGACTATAGCCGATCTTCGGTACACAACGGTGGACATAAACTTCGGTAATACTGTCCACCAGTCGTCAGGCTATTATTGCTCTGGATCCTCGCCATCAGGCTGTCCGAACAGCCGAGCGACTTCCGGTCCGCAAGATTGTACCACTGCAGAGCATCTCTGCTCATGTGTGATCCAAATCTCCAGTTGAGGCAAGTACACCAGCTCAGTCTTTAGCATAGCTGAACAATCGCCGCAGATCTGACAGTAAGGACAGGAGCAAAATATCCAAACACTGATCAGACGCGGGGTGGACTCCGCAGTGGCCACCTGCTACATACCCAATGCACAGCTACGCGTGCATTGTTCACGTGGGCAGTAATCGTGGCAACTCGCTGAGAGTCACTAAGCTGTCAATGTATATAGTTTCGGCAACGCGATGACTACCGATTGCTTCGAGCAAACATCAAAGATCCACACGTTGCCCGCGACCACTGCTCTTCCGAGCGAAGCAAGTTTTGTTCCTGCTGACGGACCACACACCCATCGGATAAACCAATCGACAGCACCCTCGATCACCTTGTTGTTTTCGTAGTAGCAACTGCTTGGCTAGGTTATTGTCTGGTAGAAATACAACGAGTCTCCTTTATATATAATTACAAAAACGATATTATACAAATATCTCAGTCCATTTAGAACAATATTCAACGGTGAATTACTGGAACGAATATGGCAGTATGATGAACATTGTGATACCGTCGTGGAAAATTAATTTCGTTCGCGTTGTTATGAATGGTAGAGCTCGGCAATAAAAACATTATAATTTCAAATTGGACAATATCATCAATCGTTAATTACTATTCATAATTATTATTAATTTATTTTTCTTTAAATATGGGGCACTAAACGCATATATATTTCCTAGATAATATTGTTAGCCCTGTTAATTATAGCGTGTAATATAATACTACTATTAATTATGGGACGGTGCGGATAACGCGTATCTCCATCACATCGTTTTTGTATATTGAATAAATTTCGATTTCTGAGTGAAAACGGCTTAGAGATTTTGCCTGTCATTCAACCCCCGCTCGTAGTTATTATGTTATAGGAATTACATGTGAATGATATTTTATGTCAATATAATATAATATTGTGTTCTTTTGCTATTGAAGTTGATAACAGATTAGCTACTAGAGATGTCGTGCGGATGATAATTCTCTCGAAGAAAGGAGGTTGATAGTTAGGAAAAAGGATTTATGCGGTATTTATAGCGAGTTTCAAGCAAGTAGCGAGAGAGTACCTTATAGCGAGTCATTGATCAAGACGATATAGAGAATAGATCGTGTGTAAAAATTGCCACACGTGGCTCATTATAAGATTATATGCCCTAGACTAGAAAGTGCCACCGTTGCCGCAGTAGGCGCGAGTAGCAAGGGTTTGTTGTCTTCTGGGCACGTTGATGTATGAAACGATGAGGGTACTAAGATTGGAAGTAGGTTCCTCTTACATAGCGGCTCACACGAAAGGATCTGGTCGGCTGGCTAATGCTTTGCAGCTACAGATCCTGCATTATGAGTCTCTCTACCTGCACGTGCTCAAGTGCTTGGCGTGTTATGGGACCGTGGAGAAGATGTTATGAACGATATGAAGTTATTCGTTAGCGATGCGTACACTCATGAGAGCTTGCATCCGCCTGTATGGTACACAGGGGCTGATTACGCATTTTGTGATGGTTTCTAAGCAGGCTTTCGAGGAAGCGCATCCCACTAAGGTTGTGCTCGATACACCGTTACCATCGAGTTACTTAGGCTGTTTATGGCGCCTTTTTTAAAAAAGGATTAGTAGGGGTGGCCAACGCATGCTTGCATATGTTGGGATCGCGTCGAGTCGGCCTGATGATGTTGATTGCGCTGCTGCATGAGGTCGCTACTTCCATCAACCAACGGCAGCTCACGAGAACCCCTGACGAGGCTGAGGATCCAAAGGCTCTCCCCATGCTCTGTATCTCTGTCGCAGGGAATTCTCACGACATTGCCGCCAGGTCTGTTGGTATACGTCTACGATCGCCTGGAGTCACTGCTCATAGTACGGCGGCAGAGGGAAGTGATCTTGAACATCCTTTGGAAAGGCTGGCGCAGTGACTGTCGACTCGTTCTGGAAACCGCTCATCGGCGACTGGCCATCAACAGCGTTGCTCTACCTCAAGAGACATCATGTTGGTAGAAAGGGGCGTTGCTCTGCGCGCCTTTTGGTGGCTATGTTGTATCGACAAAGCATTGACCTGTCGAGATTGGGTGGGCCGCTCGGTTCGGGTTCATTGGTTTATTTGGAACTGCAGGTTTTCACAAATGCTTAAGTTCTCATTGTAAATAAAAAAGTAAATGAAAAAATGGGTCAAATTATTATGAATCGTTGTCTGGAGTGGGACCGGCGGTAAGCTAATATGACAGTGAATATTTACCTTAGGGTAGGGACAATAATTATACCATGGTGAGTCTCAAGGCGGATGTACGTCATGGCTTGGCTGCTCTCCAGTGTTCTATTCGCAGGCCACTCTGGTTGCCTATGGTTAAAGACAGTGAGATTCCAGGTAGCTAAAAGATAATCACCGCCTGTGAGAGAGAGCGCCAGTCGCGCCGCGGTAAGTATTTTCCTTCTAGAAAAACACGCTGAAAAATGTTTAGCTGTGTCATTTTCGGATCGATTTGGAAAGCGTAACCGGTGGCTTCCGTCGATGAAACGATAGGCCTTATCGGTCTGGTTCATTCAGACGAGTTCTCTCAGTAATACCGGGACAGCTTCCTCGGAACAGCCGGGAGTAAGAAATACTCCCGGCTGTTCCGAGGAAGCTGTCCCGAGCTGTTCTGAGTTACAGCTCGAGCGCTGTGGTCTACCACCAGATTGTGTCAAGTCAATAAATCTACGGTTGATGCACGGTGGCGATGATACGAAGAAGGATTTGTGTTTCCTATTGTCCGTTAGAGCTGCCTATTACACCATCTTTCTGCAGATTTTTTGCTAGCGTCTCTCACTCTCGATGTAGGCCTTAATGCCCTAAGATGCCATGCCACACTTACTGTCATCACTGTGACTTTATTGGCACCTGCATTGGTAACACCAATGGCATCTACCACGATTATCGTGTTTTCTCTTCATCGGGATCTTCCCTTCAATCAATGGAACTATCACCGCAATCAGCTTCGTGTCCCTCTCCCACTATCTAATAATCCCCTCGCTGATATCGAATCAACACATTCACTGATCACTCTGTGGATTATACTTGTGATACAATAATAATACCTCGTAGAGGATTCGAATTGACCGCGCTCTCGGAGGCGCCCAACTTGCAGAACCAATTAATTCCGCACACACAATTTGTATCCACGAAATAAAGGAGAGATCTATCCTCGATAGATCATTCACACGCGAAACTCCGTGTCCGATCAACAGTGAAATACGTGTTCTCACTAGTAAGGTAACATGCGTTGGTAGCGCTAATCATCGATCCGACCTACAACTAGAAGGAGACAACCCCGAGTCTCCTTCACCCCCCCCCCCTTTGCATGAAAGAATTGACAATTCCCATGACAGAATTTATAGAATAGTTATTGAAAAAACGTTAATGCAAACCTTGTCTCTCTTGCTAATTAGTGAAAGAGGCGCAAATGTGCCTGTGGCTGACTCCCTACTTTCATTATATAGAGAACAGATTGTTTGAATCATCTCTGGACTATCAAAAAACTGGTTTAGTTACTAAGGATTGTAACTATTGGATCCCCAAATACACGATAAGTGGGTGTAGGTAAAGGTTTTGTTTTATTAAAAGTTTTTACTTACACTAATACCTAACATGAGGAAATTGGAGCAAATGGCTACAATAAATGAACGGTGGAAATGGTGAAAGTTATCCCAAAGGCAAACGCGACCGTCAATGTGGATATCGGTATCAGTAACAGAATGCCTCCATACTATTCTGTTGTCGACCAGCCCGCTCTCGCTCCATAGGGCCACCTCTCGTATTACTGAGTGACGACCTTGATAAGTAGATTAGATTTTAGAAAGATTAGATTTTACGAATCTAATCTATTTCTCGGGGTTAGAGTGCCACATCATAATTGCTTCGGGACGTGCAGTTCAGGTCGGCGTTGTTATCGGCTGTTATCGTTACTTACTCCAGGTGACGAAGTCCGCCTAAATTGCATGTAATCAGAACATGAACGGACCAAGAATAGACCCTTGACGAGTTCCAATTTCAATCACCCGCCGATAAGATTTGAAGCCATCGTCGAACCAAACCAGTTTACCACCCCCGCCCGGCAGCCCAGGAATTCCAGTGCTTATGAGAAAAGAGTGGCATAGGCAATTGAAAGCTGGAAATGGTTTTTTTTCTGTAGCGTCCGCTATTTCATGCCACATATGCGCCAGTGCGAGCTCAGCTGAGCGGGCTTTTCGAAAACCAAATTGACAAGCGGAGAAAAATTTTCTAGGAAATTTTCTATGGACTCAAGGTGCTTTTCAAATTTGACCATTCCAGAGGCATGGTCTAATTTGCCTCTCTAATTAGACCATCTCTCAAATATCTTTGATGGATCCGAGAAGCTACTATGTCATCAGCTATTTAGTGAGACCACCGTTCTGGAACTAACTGTCGCGAAGTGATCGTTTAACTCATTTACAACTTCAGCCTCTCGGTGCACCTGAGCGCCAGGGCATAGAGCTTTTTAGAACCGTTGGCTCTGCAGGCCGGCGGTCCAGCTCTCGGTCATACAAGACCGGCTATTCATTTTCTAACTGGCTATTTACTGAGCCTTGCTCGTGTACGCCTGACCGCGGACGGCTTCGTCTCCCTGGGTACCGCTGCTGGGTTTGACGGCATAATGAGTCCCTGTCGCGAAGTGATCGTTTAACTCATTTGGAATTTCCTGGGAGTCTGTCAAATCCTTATCATTCACGACAAGACTGTTCGGTAGAGTCGCCTTTTGATAACCACGTACGCAGATAGAATTTAAAAAACCCCACAATATTTTCGAATCCTTGTTGAACTGGCCAAACCGTTTTTCGCAAAATCTTTTTCTGGCAACATACCTACGGAGCCTAAGGCAATATGCAGATTTAGATTCAGGGGATCTTGTCTTTAGGTACCATCGATACAATCTATCAACTGTATGGCGCAGCCTCGCTAAAAGCTGAAATCTCTTTAGACGAGGAATGGACGTGTTTTCAAAGCTTGTGGAACATGTCTTGTACTCTCTAGACATTATTAGTACTGAGCTAAAGGCCTTGAACGCTCCATCGACTTCATCCGTATCATAGATATTGATCCAACTAAGTTTATCCAGCCTCTCAATGAACTGTGCAATACTTGCACCACTATGCTGTCTAACCAATGTCAACGTCTAGGGCAAGAAATTCTTTTCATCACTAAAAGGGCCTTCCCGTTAACGTGACCACGAGAAGGTACGACGGAGTACACCATACAGCCGGTGAAATATCAACGAATCCCTCAGTTCCCGATCCCTATGTGATCGATGCATGTGGGGCAAGTTACTTTGTCCACAACATGTTGCAAGTTTCTGGATGAAAAGAACGAAACATAACCTTCGCTAAAAGAACTAGCTAGCAAATCAATGTTAGCATCACCCGTCACTATACAAGGCAGGTCATCACAAGGTAGAATGTCTTCGAGCACGTTAAGCAGAGAGTCTCTATATATGAAATTACAAGAGTAGAAGCCTATTAAGTGACCCTCGAAACCGTGCTTCCTCAGTCGACCACGAACTGCCTGCACGTTTCCGGCTTCACGGTTACTTGACTCTGAATCAAGAATGTCACAGCCTGTGCGAATATACACACACGTCCTCGCACAAGCCCCTCTCTACCTGCCAAGTGCACATTTCCCCATCTCACCATTTTCGTAGAAGTGTCGTTATAAGTAGCCACGGCTACCGTGGACATTTTCACTCGGAACGAGTACCCGCTAACCTAAACCACGACCCTAAACCCCGAACCTGAGCGCCTAAGACAGCGTAATTCAACGGTGTATGCCGTGTATCGGTCATTGTCGTAACGGACGACTACAGCCCGGTTTCCTTGACGAAATACCAACGCGAAAAGCGCCACTCGAGTGGGTACATGCTAATCATCTAGGCCCACTCACGACGTCATCATTAATAGGCAATCACATATAGTGCACTTGTTATTGCTTATTACATAATCGTAATTGTTTGAATTTTGGCGCGTTGAGAGAGGTCTTTGTCTTAATTCTGACCTGTTACGTTTGACTAGCAGTTAATTTCACTGGAACCATCGAAGTAATGCGAAAAGCCTGCCGAGCCATCTGGAGGAGGGGGGGACGAGGGTTTAGTGTGTTTGTAAGTCCCACACTAGTGTTGAAAAAAAGCAGTTATTTCATATTTGCCGCCAATTCAGTCTGCAAGCAGTAAGCCGCATGGTTAACAATTCTCGCCTTGTCGTCAATTTAGCTAACGAAGATCGTTATGTAGATAGAGGACGTTGTTGAGCTGGAACCACGCGTCGCGTAGTAAACAGGTAAGCCCTTTGTTAGAAATATCTTATTCAACATTTCCTATTTCTTAATGCAACGTTTGGTTTGATAAATACAATTGTCTGTTCGTTGAATTCCGTCGACTTAGCAGAATTTTATGTTTTCATGCTTGCATAGCTTGCGTATTTTTTGAGCAACCTAGTAAAAATTGTTAGATTCTATTTTCCTCTTGTTACTATTTGTAACATTTGACGCCCAACATATGTTTGATACATTCCCACACTAATTAATTTGCTCGATCTCGTTTTGCTCACATTTTTGAAAACTTATAGATAAATTAAATAACCTGTCCTGATGAAGCACGAATATCAATCCAAACAAAACTTCACCGATTAAGAGATAAAAAAAGTATAGATAAGAAAGTGCACTATTATGAAGAAATCGGTAGAAACAGGTCGATTGCGATACCAGAGCGGCAGAGGGCCACGCTCTAATGTGCAATCGTTTTGTAGTCCCCTCGATCATAGCGGCCTCTTGCTGTCCCTAAGGAACCAACCTAAGTCAGTTTCCGATTATGAACCCTTCCGCTTAACGCAGGTTACACCACTTAGATCTAATTTTTGCCCAATTAAATCAATTACAAAGTCGTTTAGCTCTGGTTGTCAAGAGTAAGGATGGGGGAACTCTGGCTTCATTAGTGCAGGTGCAGATAGATAAGCTCCAAAATATGCAAGTCAGTGCAGTAGGGCACGACCCTCAAAGTGCATTAGAGCGTCTCGCCGCCTTTGTTCAAGTGGACAGTTCAAACACCAAGCTACCGGAGGCTAAGATATAGCCATTCTATGGTGACCAGACGGAATTTTTGATCTATTTAGATCAGTTAAGAAGCGTGTCCACGAGAAATGTTCATTAAGTGATTTTTACAAGCATCAGCATTATTATGAAGTTTGTAGCAAGAACCAGCACCAAGACCCGTCATGAAGATTCATTTTAGAGAAGCAACGAATGAAGAATCGCGACTATATAATCGCAGTCGAAATACGGGTGTGTGCGATTTATGATCTTTGGTTTTTTTCCAAAATATTTAAGCTCCCCAAAGTATCAATGAAATAGGAGATTGTGTGGAATATTAGATTAATCCGATTATTATATAGTCACATTTACAATGTTAGAATTGAATCCATTTTTCTGTGCTTGTTCTATGTATACATCATTACGTTAAGCTATACCAGATATATTAGCAGTGCGTCTTCCTTTTTGGCTCATTGAATGATTAAGAGCAAGGTGGGGGCAAATGAGCATGCCAATTTGAGACCGTAATGTTGCAGAAAATTGTTCAATTTCAGATATTGCGAGCTGACAGCTGAGCAATACAACCTGGTGTTGCTGAAATGGTCCAAGAAATGAACAGCAATCGCATGTTGCTCATATTTATCATCAAACTAGAAGGCAGAAAGTTGTAGATAGCAAAACCACGTGTTTCAGCATGACTCGACAGAAGCCTAACGATGAAATAGAATGCGAAAGATAATCGAAGCTAAAGTGTGTAGAAAATGAAACGCTTCAAAATAGTGGGCCTCAATTTCTCATTTCGGAGAGACACTATCCGGACTTTCAGCCGCGGAGGCCCAAATGGATCTTAGGCTTCGGCCTGCTAATTGTAGATGGCATGCTGCATGCAAACGAAGTAAGTAGTGACTGACCTCAGGACATGATTTTGGATACTCCGGATGAGGCGGTTGGTAAAGTCAACCAAGTGCAGCAAACGTGTTTGTAGATGGAGTTCTCGATGAAGTTTTAACGTACTCGCATGACCTCACTCACTAGCAGGCACAACCATTCATCAATAAACAGCAACCTTAGTCAGTCGCCCGACAGCTCAATCAATCAATCAATCAATCAATCACGATTCGCGCAGTCAATCTCGGCAGCGACATAAACGAGGTGCAGTCTGACGAAAACGGAGTGGAACCGCGCGATCACGGACTCGGGAAGTTCGTGTCTCTTGAAAAAGGTGATTCAAGGAGAACTCCTTCGGCGACCGACCCCGCATATTTCTGAACAGTCTGCGGCGACCCAGAATGATGTGGCACTTAGGATTGGAGAAGAACCGTATGCGTCACTTCAGGCACTAATTATGGCCCTCGGGGAACGATACAAAACTCACCGGAATGTAATATTCCAAAGGGCAAATCAAGGACGAGTTCTCCTTGATTTGCCCTTTTGGCAAATCGAGGCCAAGTTCATGGACGAGGAATTTGGACGCATGGACGCATGAGCCAAGAAGTGTAGTGAGCCGCGTACGAAAACTACGAGCAATACATGCTCCGAGACGAGCGTTTCTTCGGCACGCGGCTTTCGATGGTCAGAGTGACTCCTTCGAAAAAATCTTTTCGAAGGAGTCACTCTCTCGTAGTTTTCGTAAGCGGCTGGCTTCACTTGTCGACAATCGAGATAGTGATATGCGCACTGAAGACGTGTGAAGATATTGAGAAACCCCTTCGGAAGACTGAGGGAGACCGACTAAGCACGAGTCGCCCTATGGAACAAGCCGAGGACGTGAACGGCGTGCAAAACTGTTCCCAGACATCACGGACGAATACAAGATGCACGAGAGACTGGGGAACATGATTCACGCAGCACTTTACAATGTCGAAACTGCGAATGGACGATGGAAAATACCCCAAAGAGTGCGCCGCGATAAGGCAAACCTGAGGCATGTGCCGTAAAAAGAAACCACTACGCTCAAGTCTGCAAGCCAGCAGAAATATAAGTCTGGGTGGTAACAGGCAATAGAAGCAAAACTGTTATCCTAGACATCACAGACGAAGATGCACGAGTCTGGGGAAAGTAATTCGCCCTGCACTTTACAGTGTCGAAACTGTGAACAACACTAACGATGGGTATCACTAACCGGGTATCACTAAAGATGTATAACTACTCAAGGGCGGTAAAATTGCGGTCGACTGAAACGACCGCTAGCACAGACACCCTGAAACGGGTAGTATCCTTTTAGGTTATCGACAAAGAAGTAGATACGCTATTGTTGTCGAACAGCTGTCTCAATCTAAAGACCACCAAAGACGTCGAGAGCACCAGCTTGTAGTGGACCAAGATAGAAACAGGTTGAAGAATCTCATTGAAGAATATAGTGATGTCTTCGAGGGCCGAGGGCAGTTAGCACAACTACAGACGAATACGCGATGCACGAGACTGGGGAACATAATTCGCACAGCACTTTACAATGCCGAAACTGTGGAAGACACCCCAAAGAGTGCGCCGCGATAAGGCAAACCTGGGCCATATGCCTTTTAATAGAACCACTATACTCAATTCTGCAAATTAGCATAAACATAACGCCTGCGTGCTACGAGTCGAAGAAGGGTATATGAATGACTCGGTTCAGACAAACCACAAATATGCTCCAAACAGAAACTACAGGCAGCGTGCCGGAAAGAAAACTATGTCAGTCTGAGGGAGGTATTCACCCGTGAAGGTACAGTGTACAAGTTCGCACGTACACCACCTGTCGCAGAGACAGAAGCAATAGTAGACCACGCGAGTTACGAATTGCCTTAGGCCCGAATGCACTGAATAGGGAAATTCAGAAATTCTGTGCCCAGTGTTAACGAGACCCTCCATCGACTCAGAAGTGCAAAAGTATTCTTAACAAAAGTGCTAGACCCCAGGTACGATTTCTCTCAGATTCTATTAAGCCCGAGGAGTCTTGACTATACCACCTTGTGGACAGGACGCTATCACTACTGTAGGGTACCACAAGGATAGCATCAGCACCAGAGGAATATCAAAGACATCAAGTACAAGCATATAATGGTCTGAGAATCGTACCAATGGTTGCGGATGATACTATGCCATGGGAGAAGGTCTTACTGAAAAAACACCATTGGAAACCACCACACGAACCTAGAGACTCTATTTATCAGAGCTCGCCAGGTGGGACCACGTTTCAACAAAAGTAAGTTAGCCTGGGAATGTCCGAGGTCAAATTCATGGGACACATCATCAGTAGAGAAGGGCTCAAGGTGGACCCGGAGAAGATCGAAGCTATCCTGTGGATGCCGCGTCCCATAGATGGAAAGGGCACCAGGAGCTTCCTAGATTGTGTCAATTACCTATTGGCTTTTGTCCCCAATCTTGCTGATCTCACGGAACCCCTGCTCAGGCTAAACCAGAAACAGCAAATATTTGTATAGCAAAGCCAACAAGAAGAAGCGTTTGACGCCATCAAACGCCATCAAGACTGGCGGCATACACTGGTGGCATACACGTCATTCCGTAAACGCATTCGAAAAAAGTTACGCAGTAATAGAAAAAGAACATTTGGCCATCGTGGCGGCATGCAAGAAATTCTACGATTACATCCATGCAATGAATTATGTAACCATACCGACGGGAGATTCTACCCTTTTGAAACATAAGGTATGCATTATTCGTAGATCAAGGTGTGGTCTACAGAGGAAATTCAGTAGCCGTTCCCCCAGGCTTAAGAGCTAAACGACGAGCCCACAAATCTCATTTGGCGTATGACGACACGTGTCGCCACATAAAACACTATATATAAGGACGACCGATAGGTGAAACGTCTGTCAAGCGAAACGCGTGCCGAGCCGTTAATCGACGGGGCCATACCACAACGATCGTGGGAACTGGCAAGGCCAAGAGCGTGTGATAAAGATAGCTAAATGTATTGTCAAGAAAATATGCTGAGTGTGAATAAGGAAAATATTAACATTGCATTATTGGGATGGCAAACCACAGAACGGGCCAATGTGCTTCACCACCAGAAAAATATTCGGTCGTACATGAGCCACAATGCTGCTGGTCATGGTAAGTAAGTTAGTAACGGAAAGTCACAGATAAGTCACAGACATCTCAAGACGACAAATAGCAGACCAGCAAGCTTACAATAAAGGAACAAGAGAGCTGGTCCCAATACAGCCGGGCCAATGGGTAAGGATTTGACCGCCGAACCTATCACACGAATGGGTGATAGGCCGCTACATTGATATGATCAGGCCACTAACTTAATAAATCTACTACTGGAGGCGAACTCGTTAGGAACAGGAGACATATCATATTCAACCCCTAGTGGCACAAATGGGAAACAGTCTAATTTGTTGGTGTTTCATTTACAGAACATACCTGCGCAAAATCCCAACTGCGAGAAACCAGTTCGTAGAACCAACCGAGCGACGGGAGCATCGTATAAACGAATTAATGGATAGGGCGATGCGCTCTCACTCGAGGCAATACCGGTGCACCAGAAGGCAGTGTCAGAGCCTGGCCACGATACCTTAACGGCAGGAGAACATGATTCACAGCATTAAACAGCATTAAACAACATTAAGCGATGACACACAAGCACAGTGTAGAGTCTCCGTGCAAGCACAACAGCACCACCAGCTACACTTAACGATTCACCAGGGTACAACACCAGGTCGAAGACGGCGAAGGCGCTCAAAGGTATCCGTGCCTTGAAAATGACCATTACGCCAGTGAGAGGAACAAACAAACGTGGGGCCACAACGCCACCACGGACTGCATGGAGAAACTGCAGTACACAAGCTGAAGTGAAGTCCAAACAAAGCGTAGCAGGCAGCAGTGTGGCAGGCGGAGAAAGAAAGAAAGAGAGAAATTAAACGCACGTTACGATAACGTGCAACAAGCAAGGTCAAGTTATAATACATTCCGATAGTTGAAGGGAAGGTACCAATGTATTGGCACAAAGAGACATCCTTCACGTCATTTAGTATATTTTTACAAGTAGAGTCTCACGAAATTTTGTTCACATGTGTTGAGGATAGTTGTGGAAATAGCAGACCGTTCATCAATAAACAGTAACCTCAAAGCAGTCAGTCGCACGACATCGCACGCGTAGTCAATTTCGCTAGCGACATAAAGCTAAAGGTTGATTGTTTTATTATAGGAGCTGCCATTTCACAATGCTTAAGCTCTTAAGCTCGGAACCTACGGCCTCTTTAGTATTTTTATTTACTTTAGTATTTATAAACCAATCTTGTTCAGGACAGCTCGACTGCTCAGGATGCACTAGCCGACACTAGCTGACGCTCCTCTTCCAACCAAATTGGAGATTAGGCAAATTAATTGCTGGTTAACATTTAGCTCTACTCTTAGCTTTTAAACCTTTTGGCTGTCGATTCTGTGTGAGGGTTTGGTCGGTTCTCCTCCCCGAAGAAGGAAAATGCCGGGATCGTATTTATCTACCGTTGAGATGATATCCGAATCTGGTTCCACTGGACGGTCACGATCAGCAATTGGCTCGTTTGCGGACTGTGCGGCTGCTGCCATCCTCCCGAGGACGAAATCCGTATCGAGTCATCCACACTCTGTTACCAACAGCACCGGTTCCACTCGCCAAAGCTTTGACGGGAGGAGGACTGGAGTCGCCCTGCTGTGGCTTGGTGGTGGCTCGCACATTTAGGAAAAGTGTTCATGTCTAGAATAGCCCTAGGTTATTATGCAATACAATTGTACTCGTGTGTGAAAACCCAACATGGGTAGTACTCGTCGTCTTGCCTCTTAGTCAGCGTAGAGGACATCTCCAACGTGAAAAGAAAATTTCCAAATTCGATATACCACCTGATCAGCTGATGTTGTTCAACAATCACTATCTTCTTTTCCATTCTATCGTTCTTCCCGTGGTGGTCGTGGTGGCGGCGGCGTAATATTAGGCATACTGGCCTACCCTATTGTTATTAATCAGGGAGGGGTCCGGTATATGTATTACTTGACCACCAGGAAAATATACAACAAATTGAACACGTTTGGTATCGCCGTTTACCTTGATGCCATTGATTGGGTTGCGTTCGTTCTCGACTGTCGTGACCTCAACGGAAAACGTCATGTACACTAAATTCGTTGAGTGCTGCCGCTATCTTATCAGTTCACTTGCAGCCTCAACTCGTGTGGGCGGATACGCAAAATCCAGAGATCCACATCGCTCGTCTGAAGAATCTTCTAACCCAGGCTTGGAACACAAGATTATGAAAGGCGTTGAAGAGTACTGCTGGAATCTATGTTGGATGTAGAAGATCGTCATACCCTTCAATCGTTAAGCCCAACAATAGGCCAACAAGCCCCTCTCAGTCCTTCAATGCGACTTCGTCAAGGTGTCCACTACGGACGGAAGCGCGAAACTACTTGCTGCACAATTCTTGTCTCTGCGCTGTGAGAAACAGTCAAGATACGATACGGCTTCCATTGATTAATCGTTGTTTGCATTCTGGTGTAAATACCTGGAACATGCTGATGACTTGGAAAGTAAATCATCCCATCAAATCCTCCAACTCGTGTGATCTCCAAAAGGACAGAAGGTGCAAGGATAATGCGATATTGCTTTAATATAAAAATGGGTCGTTTAAGAGTGATCCTACCCTATATAACTTTACTGTAGACAACAGCACACTATCCTTTATACCGAGTAAATGATTTCAGTCACCACATTACACGATTAGAATGCATGGAATTGTCGAATATGTTGTTGTTCTATTTGTTTGTTTTTGAAAGATGAAATGATTGAAAGGAACTGTTTGGGGCATCCGTATTGTTGCGAGAGAGGCGAAATTATTTGGAGAATATTTTTTTTTACAGAATTTCTGACCCCCTTCTGACCACAGCAAGACGAACTACTGCGAAAGCATTTGCCAAGAATGTTTTCATTGATCAAGAACGAAAGTTAGAGGTTCGAAGGCGATCAGATACCGCCCTAGTTCTAACCATAAACTATGCCAACTAGCAATTTGCTTATGTATGTTTTATGACTAAGTGAGAGGCCACGGGAAGTTTGCCAACATCCTTTTACATGATTTGCCTTATTGTTGCCTCGCGTATATAAGGATGTACAAAGCAATGGCGTTATCAGTGGGACGACACTGTGTGACGATGCAGTGTCGCCCGCGCAGTCCGGGGTTTCTGAAGGGTGGGGATCTGGTCTACTCCTTTCATCTGGTTTTACGTAGACAAGGGATATGGTTTCTTAAGTATGCAAACATTACCATTTTACGTATGCAAACATACCATTGCATTACCATCTCTTTGAGCAAAACACGCTTACTCGGTGTGCATAGCCTGCAAGGCATGGATACAGTATCTCGGTGTGCATCATCGATTATTCAGCTGATACCGTGTCATCAGCGTTTGCTATGTAATGAATCCCCATCTCCCCAATTAAACCCTTTCGGTCACCGTCAGCCCAATAAACCCTTTCGGTCACCATTCGACTAATTATAGGTGCATTTAAACAAAACCATTAGACTTGAAAAAGACATCGTGGAGTACTGAATCATAGGGACTACGAAATAACTACGCCTTGTTTCTGTTGTTACGGTGAGTCTCCTTTCGGTTGTTACGGTGCGGTGAGTCTCCTTTGTTTCTGTTGTTACGGTGTTTCCTTTCGGTTGTTACGGTGCGGTGAGTCTCCTTTGTTTCTGTTGTTACGGTGTTACCGTGAGTCTCCTTTCAACAACCTTTCTGTTGTGGGGTCAGCCGGGGGGGACATAGGGGTCAGCTGGAAAAGGGGGCCAGCTCGAGTCAGCTCAGCTGGCTCAGCTGGAATGACTTTTTCTGTTGTTACGGTGGTCTCCTGAGTCTCCTTTCAACAACCTGTTACGGTGAGACGGTGAGTCTCCTTGTACATTGCTTGCTAAATTGAATCATCGGGACTACGAAAATGACTACGCGCTTCTGTTGTTACGGTGAGTCTCGTGTCAACAACCCAGAACAACAACAACCCATCATTCTTGATAACAGTGTAGATTATTTATTCACAAATGCCACAACTCCTCCTCCACAAGTCACGTGTACGTGACTGCATTCCTCTTGAAACGTCGGCTCGGCTCAAAAGCCCACGATCGGCTCGGCCCACTGACCCACGATCAACTTGGGTTGGTGGGTTTTGTTCAGATGGAACCCATCCCCACAGTGCTCAAGGTTACTACAACCAAGATCTGCACTCGTGGGGTGGCCTTGACACGTGGTGTAGCTTGGTCCAGATCGACACATGAAGATCCGAGCGTGATCATAACGCCCAAGTTTTGTTCCTGAGAACAGCTTCCACGACTTCGACGCTACCGTAGTCGAAGCAAGCAAATCGAAACTCGTTATTTTCACAGCAGCGACTGCTGGGTTGGGACATTGACTCATAGTGCTATAAGGAGTCTGCTATATATATAATTACAGAAATGATATTAGACAAATATTGCTGTCCGTTTACAGCAATGTGCAACCGGTGAATTGCTGGAACAGATAAGGCAGTGTGGTGAACATCATGATTCCTGTTGTGGAAAATTTATTTCTTTCGCGTTTTCATGAATGAGAGAGTTCGGCAATAGAAACATTATAATTTCAAATAGAACAATATGGAGCTCGAATATCGTTATTTACTAATTTAGATTTTTTATTAATAATCTATAACTTATTTAGTCTGTAAACAAACGGTACTACACGCGTACATATTTATTAGAAAGTAATGTGAGCCCTATTAATTATAACTTATAATCTCATACTATTATTATCTGTGAGCCGTTTGAGACAACGCGTGTCCCCATCACATCGTTTTTGTATATTGAATAAATTTCGATTGCTGAGTGAAAACCGATCACAATAGATATTGCCTGTCATTCAGCCCCCGTGCGTATTTGGATTTCCTTTACCGCTGACTGAACGACGTCCAAGTGATGCGCCTTCAAAATAACAAATCGGAAGAATATTTGTAGAAAAAGCTTAGATGATGCACACATTGCGTTTGAATAATGTTAGATGTCAATAGAATATAATATTGTGTGTGTTTCTGCCATTGAAGTTGGATACCCTCAAATTAGCTACCCAATCTGACACCCGTAATGGCACAAACGGTAATGTTTAGTGACCAGTGCATATGTTGATAAGATATCAGCGAGAGGATTATTTGATAATGGGAGACATGGCACAAATGGTAATGTTTATTGACCAGTGTGACCAGTGCATATGTTGGTAAGATATCAGCGAGAGGCTTTATAATGGGAGACAGCTGGAAAAAAAGAAAGACCCCTAAGACGAGATTGTGTTACCATTGCATCCTCTTACGGTCACGGCATCCTCTTTATAGTATATACTACCACATGGGGAGTGAGAGACAGTCACACCCACCTTCTCTCGTGTCAGCTGAGGGTCAGCTGGAAAAAAACAAAGGGTCAGCTGAGGGTCAGCTGGAACGCTGAGAGGGTGAGAGGTGACCCTATTACAGTCACACCCACCTTCCAGGCAGATTTCTCTCGTAAGTTTTTATGTTTATATAAACATACAAACGAGCGCGTCACTAGATTAATAGTTTATAAACTATTATTTAATCTAGTGACGCGCATGAATGGATTAACGAGATTCCCATTAACGAGATTCCCACTGTTCCAATTCCCACTGTCCCAATCTACTACCTAGGTTTAACCAGCCCCTGTATCAGCGAACCGAATGCGAATGAGTCCTTCCAAGGGTCTCAACTTCCGAACAACAACAATCATGGACAACTAGGGTAGTCTTAACAAACGTTTTTTATTTCGCCCGCCTTCTCAGCCCGATCCCGTATGCGCGAAACATCCACACGGGCAATACAGTGCATCTCATCACAGATTAGTTGCAATACAGTGCATCTCTTCACAGATTAGTTGCAATACAGTGCATCTCTTCACAGATTAGTTGCAATACAGTGCATCTCTTCACAGATTAGTTGCAATACAGTGCATCTCTTCACAGATTAGTTGCAATACAGTGCATCTCTTCACAGATTAGTTGCAATACAGTGCATCTCTTCACAGATTAGTTGCAATACAGTGCATCTCTTCACAGATTAGTTGCAATACGGTGCACCAATGGCTCAATCTGCGTGTCGGCAGCCGCGTGACCTGCGATCCGAAGATTGCCGACACGCAGATCGCAGATTGCGTTTTCTATCTGCGGTCCGCAGATGCCAACGCACTGGGATCTTTCCATCTGCGGACCGCAGACGCCAATGCTCCAGGAGGCTCAATCTGCGTGTCGGCAGCCGCGTGACCTGCGATCCGAAGATTGCCGACACGCAGATCGCAGATTGCGTTTTCTATCTGCGGTCCGCAGATGCCAACGCACTAGGATCTTTCCATCTGCGGACCGCAGACGCCAACGCTCCAGAAGCCCGGTAAGTTTCGTACATTTTTCATTTCATTTCATTTCATTAGTGGTTTATTTTCGGAACTGCAGTTTCACAATGCTTAAGTTCTCGCAAAAAAAAATTTGAATAAAAGGTGTATATACAACAAAGGTCAGAATAATCTGACTTATAAAACGGTCAGGACAATCTGACTTACAACGTGGTCAGGATAGTCTGAGACATATCGTAACCAGGATCTGAAATATACAATTGTAATTATATTCACATTTTAAACCCTCCCCGCAAGGAACTTTTTTGCCTCACTTGCAAACTTTTTAGCTGAAGTGAGGGAACGAAGCTCACGAGGAAGCGAGCCCCAGACGACCGGTAGACGGTAAGCTAGAGCTTGGCGGCTGGACTCTTTGACAGTAAATGGCACCTCAAAGGTGGTTGGGCGACGGGTCGAACGCTTCCTCACCATCGTGATAGGCAAGGAAATGTCGGCTGGTATCTTACCACTGCATGTTTTGAATGCAAGGAGAGCAGTCTGAAAGGTGCATATGTCCTTGAGGCAAAGCAGGTCATACTGGTGAAACACATCGGCAACAGAGTCCCTACGACGGCGGCCGAACACAGCTCTCAGAGCATCATTCTGAATGATTTCACCCCGGCGAAGCGTGTCTCTGAAGCCGCCACCCCAGATTGTGATACCGTAGCATAGCAATGGAATTAGGAGCATTTTGTAGATTAGAAGTAGCCCAGCGACGGGCACCCCAACTTCCCTAAGACGGCGAAGTGATGCGATAACAGCATAACATTTTGGGGCAAGTCCAGTCAAGTGGTCGTGCCACCTCAGACTGTCCTGGATCGTCAGGCCTAAACACTTGACGTTGCGTGACGTGGGGACCGATAAACCACGCAGTTGCACAGACTGGATCTGGATTGACCTCTGCGGTGCTCGAAAGAGTGATACCAGTTTTACTTGCATTTATAGCAAGCCCAAACCTCTCAAAAAGGCGCA
This sequence comes from Stratiolaelaps scimitus, assembly GCA_019614645.1. NCBI lineage: Eukaryota > Metazoa > Arthropoda > Arachnida > Mesostigmata > Laelapidae > Stratiolaelaps > Stratiolaelaps scimitus. Next base: position 77,352 of record JABWDB010000108.1, read on the forward strand.
TGACCTCTTCAACTTTTAACATCGATAGTTCAATATCCGCCTGGATCGTCGAGGGAGTTATCCGGAATAGGAGCGATGTATCATCAGCATAGGCTATAGTCTTACAGAAGTTGCCAGATGAAATCTTCATTAAGATAAAATTGATTAGGATGATAAACATGTACGGCCTTAGAATTGAGCCTTGGGGTGTCCCTATGTCAACTACCCTCCAGGTAGACTCCACTTTGCCGACTTTCACCCTCTGTCTTCTCTCCAACAGGTACGACCGGAACCAAGCGACAACAGTCCGCTTACATCCTAAATGTTCCAACATCTGAAGAAAAAACGAGTGGTGTACGCAATTGAAAGCGGCAGAGACGTCAAGGAAGACACCCAGACATAATTGATTGTCCTCGATGGCGTCCGTGATCTCCTGCCAAAGATGACCCAGGGCTCGTTCTGTGGAGCGTGACCTGCGGAAGCCGAACCGGCATACCGAGAAAAAGCTTATGGAAGCGAGGTGATCCGCCAGCCTAGACAAGACTATCTTTTCCAGAACTTTGGACAGATAGTCGACAAGCGAAATCGGCCGATAATTTGAAGGCAGCCTGCGATCGCCCTTATTTTTAAAAAGAGGGACAATCCGGGCATCTTTCAGCCTGCGGGGAAAGCAGCCTGATCTCATCGAGACATTGATGACGTGAGCCAGTGGCAATGCTAGGGTTGACGCAGCCAACCTAATCAGCTTATTTGGCACACCCACTGCCCCGACACTCCAGGATGCTTTCGTTGAAGTCAACGCCCTCTGAACCTCTGGAACGTCAACCCCGGGGAGTTCAAATTTGGGTTCTAAAGCTTGTAAAATCGATTGCAGTTCAGGCCGAATGTCCTCGTCCAGGTGGAGAGCGGAGACCGTTCTCGAGCCGACGGTCGCAAAGTGATGATTTAACTCATCAGCAATGGCTTGTGGAGAGGAAAGCGGGCCTGCACTGCTCTCGAGAGAATCCGGGAGTTCCACCCTACCACAGCCTCTGCCACAAGAGCTATTGATGAAGTTCCATAGCTGCCCGCTCTTGCTCCGTAGATGAAGAAACTGGTTCTCATAAAACGAGGTCCTCGCGCGCCTGAGTTCTCGCATATATCTGAGTCGACTACGGCAGTAAGCCGTCCCGACTACGGCAGTAAGCCGTCCTTGACTCTTGGGAAGGTGTTTTCAGATGCCAGCGGTACAGTTTGTTGACATTCTGCCTGAGGCGGCGAAGCGAAGCCGAGAAACGAAACTTCTTTTGTTTTCGAGGCGCGTCAGACACAAAAGTTGTGAAGGACTCCTCATGCACCTTATGGAGTATGCTGCTGAAAGCTTCAAAACTGGCATCAGCATCGTTTGCATCGACAACCTTGAGCCATGATAAGCGCGGCATGCGATCCAAGAAGTTTGAGACTTCCTCGGGGCTGTGTTTCCTGACCAAATTTTGGAGTGACGGATTCTCTTGGACAATGAGAGCGTCTACCTGCGAACGAGAGCAACACTGGGTAATGGTCAGAAAAGAGAGGAGTGCACCAGACCACAGGTGAGATCACCAGAAACTCATCACAGTTGCCAACGGCAATATGATCGAGGCAAGTGCCAGAAGCGGGCCGCGTTACCTTATCGATGACATGGCGAAGGCCTCTAGAGGTAAAAATAATTCTCACTGAGTGAACTAACCAGTAAGTTTATATTAGAGTCTCCCATAACTATGCACGGCAAGGATCCTCCTGCAGGAAGAATATCGTCTAACAAGTATCCCTGTCTAGCGAGTATCCCTGTGTGCGAAATGACTGGAATAGAAACCAATGAGGTAACCCTCAAACCCAGATTTCCTAATGTGCACCCGAATGACCTGAACGTTGCCATCATCACTGCTCTTTGCACTACAACCATCTCGAACGAAGATTCCAACTCCACCTCCCTGTTTGGCCATTTCCCGCCCCGACCCGAACAAAGTGAAGTCCGAGATGCCAAAACTGTCGAAGTCAGCCGTTTTTAACCACGTCTCACTCACTACCACCGCATGCAAGTCAGAGCCCTCTCCCTCCAGGAGGTCTGCAAGTGTCTCGAGTTTTCCCGATTTCTTGAGCCCTCCAGTACCAGCATTCAAGTGAAGTGCAGTGAAATTACTATACACTGGGGTGCTTGAACCAACAAAACCTGTAACTGAAAACTCCGGCACACCGCACCAGGTCTGGCAATCACTGATATTATTATAATTGGGGGATTTATGGTAAATGTATCCATAATTATATAGAGGAGTATGCCTTGGCACCAACTGACTTAACGTTCATTGAGACAAGCACATTAGCGGTCCTAAAACGTTAGACTTTTTAAACACCTAGCGGCTCGGGGACACACTGCATTAAGAAGTCTGAACACGGGCTTCAATGAGGTGGTGAAAGCCGTCTCAGCCTTGTGGCTGCTCTTGCTTCCCGAAATTTTAGCCACCTTCTTCAGCGGCTTTTTCTTCTTTGGGGCCAGAGGTATCGAGGTCGTGCCGGGTAGGTTTACTTTGACCTCGGTACCCTCTTCGGACCGGATTTCTTCATTGCTTGCGGCGCTTCTGCGGAACCTCCTGTTGAATCTGGGCCCAGGATACACTGAGTGCTGACTACTTCGACAGTGTTTGCCTCTGGATGGTGCGATTTCAGTTGTTGAATAAGACGACTTTCCATCCTTGCTTTCCTCTTCTCGATTTCGCACGCTCGAAGCGGACAGGATGGAGAGGACGAGATACGAGACCCTCTGCAGTTCGATCAGCCGTTTCAGACAACGCGAATCCCGATCACATGCGCCGTCACCCGCCCGCACCGTCAGGTGATGCGCCACCGTCAAAGATGATGTTATACGCATTGCGTCTAAATGATGTTGCATGTCAATGTCAATTTGATATAATGTTGTGCGCTTCTGCCGTTGAAGAAATTGATCGCGGTTTAGCTATCCAATGTGGCTGTCGTAATGGGCACAAAGGATAATGTTGGTGTGGCCATGTTGATTAGATATCAGCCCGGTATACCGACGCTAGCCAAGCTAATACAACAGTGGGGGGGGGGGTGCGTGTCACAAGAAGGATTAATTGTTTCCTATTACGCGATTAATGCCCCAAGATGCCACACCTACTGCCGTCACTGGCATTGCAATGGCAAGACCAATGAGATCTACCACGATTCTCGTATTTGTCCTCATCAGGATCTTCACCTCAATCAATAGCACTATCACCGAAGATATCTTCGAATATCCGATAATTAGCTCGCTGATATCTAATCAACATGGCCACACCAACATTATCCTTTGTGCCCATTACGACACCGTCACGACTTCGTCTCTATCCAATAGGTCCTTGCCCAGCAGGGTCACTTCGCCATTGAGAGCTTCATCCGACAACACAATCAACACGACGTCCTTGTGCGTTAGTCCATCGACATGTAGCGTAACTGTCCAGTCCATCGACATGTAGTGTAACTGTCCACTGACCCAGTGGGATGGGTCTGCCCCCGACACTACGAATACGACTCACCTTCGTGGGCTCTAGCGTTAACCCAACTTCTTCAGCAGCCGTTCGCGAGATCACTGTAATTTGAATCTCCGTATCGACCTTCGCGCACCACTTTCTTCCGTTGACGATCACCATTTTGTTGCTCCCCTCAGCTGCCTTAGCTCCTGCGTCTGGGTCATTGTTGTTGGCTGTTTCGATGTTACCGTTGATCACATCCGTCTTCACCCGTCTTCACTCTTGTCACACTCGCCGGCTGAGTGCACCAACGGGCCAGGTGACTCGGCCTCCCACAACGATGACATGTCATCGGCGCACTCTCTCCCATGTCGTGTGTCAAGACTGGGGCGGCGCCACCAGTCACGCTGGCCGCTGGCTGCTGTGGCGGTGTACGCGCGACGGTGCCTCGGCGTGGCTCAGCACATTTCCTTGTTGTGTGTTGAAGAAAGGCTGCCTCGGGTTAGGTTACGTGTCTCCTGATCGCGCATTAAAGTGGGTGGGCCGCTGATTAAGCTGACGACGGCGGGAACGTTTATGCCCGTGCTGATGACAGATAAAACACACGACACTATTAGTTCTTGAGGGGTTGTCGCTATTTAGGTACACATTAGACCCGCCGTGATTCCGTAGATGCTTCTCTAGGTTCATAGTTCTTTGAATATGCCGCACTAATGACGGGGTGTCGGCATGGTCACGGCCGCTTAACTCGTGCACCACAAACCGATACTGCAGTCATCCCAAGAATCCGCAACTTGCCTCGTTTCGAGACATCGTTTTGCAGGACCGCACCCAGTCTCTATAATCTCATCGGTTGCGTTTTCCGTGCAGGCAAAACGGAGGTTTTGCACCACAGACCGATACTGCAGTCATCCCAAGATTCCGCAACTTGCCTCGTTTCGAGACATCATTCTGGAGGACCGCACCCAGTCACTATAATCTCATCACAGAAACTGCTCCGGACCCGAGCTACCCCCCTGTCGACACAGATAGCCATCTTCTTGCGCATAGGCGAGTACGGATAGTCTGATGCGGCCAGATACGGCCTCGGTCGCACACACGGTAGTCTCGATTGGCTTCGCACGAAGTATAACGGAGTTCTTCCCACCGGTTGCGGTTTCCGTGCACACAAAACTGAGAGGTTTTGCACCACAAACCGATACTGCAGTCATCCCAAGATTCCGCAACTTGCCTCGTTTCGAGACATCATTTTGGAGGACCGCACCCAGTCTCTATAATCTCATCACAGAAACTACTCCAGACCCGAGGTACCCCCTGTCCACACAGATTCGAGCCACCTTCCTGCGCATAGGCGAGTAAGGATAGTCTGATGCGGCCAGATACGGCCTCGGTCGCACACGCGGTGGTCTCGATTGGCTTCGCACGAAGTATAACAGTTCTTCCCAGCGATATCATTAGATAGCTGTTCCTATTCCTGCTGACTGGACACACAGTTGAGAGCACCTCTCAGGACTTGCGACACCCTTGTTGTGGTTCACTGCTCACCTCCAAACTGATGCGTGGAAACCACCTTGTTGTTTTCCCAGTGGCGACTGGGAAAACGAGCCGCATTGTCCACCTTAGAGTCTCCTTTATATATAATTACAGAAACGATATAAAGCAAATATTTCTGTACGTCCACAACAATGTTCAACCGGGGAATTGCTGGAACGGACGTGGTGAACAGTGTGGTGAACATTGTGATTCCTGGTGTGGAAAATGTATTTTGTTTGCGCGATACAGGTCAGCAATAGAAACATTATTATTTCAAATGAGACTATATGGAGCACAGGCAACGTTAATTACTAGTTTATAATTATAATTAATCTCTTTATTTTTTCGGTCCTAGGGAACTAAAAGCTTACATATTTATTAGAAAGTATTGCTAGCCCTATTAATTATAACTTATATTCTAATAATACTATTATCTGTAGGCCTTTTCAGACAACGCGTGTCCCCATCACATCGTTTTTGTATATTAAATACATTTTGATTTCTGAGTGAGAACAGATCAAAAGGGATATTGCCTGTCATTCAACCCCCGTGCGTATTTGGATTTCCTTTACCACTGACTGCATAACTTTCAAGTGATGCGCCTTCAAAATAACAAATCGGAAGAATATTTGTCGAAGAGCTTAAGATGATGTTGTACACATTGCGTTTGAATAATGGTGTATGTCAATAGAATATAATGTTGTGTGCTTATGCCATTGAAGTTGGTCGCGGTTTAGCTATCCGATCTGACAGTCGTAATGGGCACAGAGGATAATGTTGATGTGTGTGAGTGTGATGAGTAGATATCAGAGAGAGGATTATTAAAATATAGTATAGTATAGCACATCGAGAGTGAGAGACAGGAGAGAACCATCTGCACAGAAGAGGCTGTAATAGGCAGCTCTAACGGCCAATAGGAAACACGGAACTATTCTTCGTATCATCGCTACCGCGCGTTAACCTTTGATTTATTCTCTTGACACAATTTGATGCTAATCCACAGCGTTCGAAAGGATTCCCGACTGAGGAAGCTAGCACCGTTATCGCTGAATAAACTCGTCTGAATGAACCAGACCGATGAGGCCTATAGTTAAGGGACGTCAGGTCGCGTCGGCGGAAGCCAGGGGTGACGCTCTCCAAACCGATCTGAAAATGACACTCCTGGAAATTAAAGAGCGTGTTTTTGATCAGAAAAAACTTACCACGGTGTGACTGGCGCCCTGTCTTACAGACGGTGATTATTTTTGAGCTGACTGGCAGCTCACCTACCTTTAACCATAGGCAACCAGAGTGGTCTGACAAACGTTTCTTTATTTCATCTGCCTTAAGACGGTGTGACTGGCGCCCTGTCTTACAGACGGTGATTATTTTTGAGCTGACTGGCAGCTCACCTACCTTTAACCATAGGCAACCAGAGTGGTCTGACAAACGTTTCTTTATTTCATCTGCCTTAAGAGCTGTCCCACTTGCACTAATTCCATCTCTGCGGAGAACAATTCCATGGCCGGAGTCTGTAAAGTGTTTTGGCCTCATCATGCATGAAACCGTACGATCGTAGGACCATCTTGGAACGTTCATACACGAATGCTACGCAGTCGTAGCCATGTTAAGACGCCCTAAGGAGCTGAGCATTGCGGTGGAGGGACTGGTATAATAAGTTGTTGTTCGTACCGCTTCTGTGTTTCGGTTATCGGTCCAGGAAGGAGGGTACAGGTTGATTCTTCACAGAGTCGAAATTATCCGGTGTGATGCCTCTCGTGCGTTGTTCGGTAAACGGCGCATGGACTCCCGTTATTGACATCGTCGGAAGGCACAATCTGCCGAAACATGGTGTATTCCGTTGACCTAGTTACCTTGTCTATACAGTAGTTACCTTGTCTATACAGTTAGAACTTCAGAAATGACTCGAAACGACTAAAGAAATTGGAACAAAAGCGTATGTAAAATTGCAAACAATGAATGATTTATTGCAGAGAACAAAGCATACGAGGACAAAGCTTTGGTGTATTTTACTCTATGAGTATCTCTGCAAGGAATCCCAATTGAAATACTATTATTATAGTCTCGTCCTTGAAATGAACAGCCTGAGTGGTGATGCTCGGCAACTCGACGAAGGATCGCGGAACGAGCCGCGACTTAGCCCTCACTAGTGCACAGGAGGATGTCCCGTCAGCGTAGTGGGTCCCCAGATAGGCGGCGGCCGCGTATGCGCCCTCGGCGACGAGTCCGAACATGGGTGGGAGGCGACGGCGGTGCTGTCAGCCGACCAGAGTTCTTGGCGTGCGGTGAGCTCCCGGGTCTCGTCGACGGAGCCGTCCCATTGCATTGGTTGTCCCACAGCTGCCGTATAAGGAGCTGACAGTAGGCTACCAAACGGATCGTAGAGGGAGGCCACGATGCTAAGGCCACGAAGGACCGAACGCTTGGTGATATCACCGGCAAGCGCATACGGACACAGGCGGAAGTTGGGGTTCCGACGAGGTTGGGGTTAAGCGATGGCCCGGCGAGGAGGTACGCGTTGAGCGAGGTCTCGCCTGTGGTTACGGCAGAGCAATCGGGTACATTGCGCCACTTCTCTCCCCGCGGCCTGGGTGACTATGATGTGGCATGAAATACGAGCCATCGCGAGCTTCCGGTGCCGCTTCGAGACCTGACCCCATCGCCATCAGTTCACTATGGTACCGAGAAAACTTCTCCGGCGTGCGCGCAAAGGTGCACTGCTTAGACCCGAGGTATTATATATACCGTCACGGAGTAATATTCATATAACCTCAGTGACACGCGCCAAACATGATATAGGACACATTCCGAGGAGAATTGACCGGTGCATACATCTGTACTGAGATTCCCAATTGGAATCCCAATTGAAATATTATTCTTATAGTCTCGTCTTCTGAGAGTGCCCGTCTCGGAGAGTGCGGGTTCATAGGGTGTCACGACAAACCTCACGCTGACAAACCTCAGCGTCACCAGCCGGGTCCGTCCTTGCATGAAAGGAGCCTTCTGTTGCCGTTTCATGGGCAAAACCTCCATGCGCCAGGCACGCCACCGAAAGGCACCACAGCACACTCACGTGGTACGTCAACGTACAGAGTCTTCCCCAACAGCGGAGCCATCCGTGGACCAGCAACTGCGCGACCTGGGGTCCGGAACTGATCCCGTGACCCGTCGGCTCACGAGATGTCGCCGACGGTGCCACAAAACGCGGTGGTCCCACTTGCATTGTCACAAGATCGTTTTCTTGACCGTTATCTGCGTTCTCTTCCCAGCGAAGTTGCTGTTTCTGCTGACTGGACATCCAGTTGGGTGGTTCGCTGCACGCCTCTCTAGATCGATGCAGCGAGACCACCAATTGGATCGCTTTGTTGTTCTCCCAGCGACGACTGGGAAAGCATGTCTGATGCTGCTGGTAAAAGTTAGCGACAAGAATGTACTCGAGTCTCATTTATATAGAACGCAGAGACGTCGTTAGTTACTAGTTTGTAATTATTATTAATCTCTTTATTTTTTCTGTAAAGAATGGGTACTAAACGCTTATATATTCCCTAGATAGTATTATTTGTCTTATTAATTATAACTTACAATCTAATACTACTATTATCTGTGGGCCGTAGGTTAAAATTGGACAATATGGCGCTGAGGCATCGTTTATTACTAATTTATAACTATTCTTAATCTATAATTAATTTTTTCTGCAAATATGGGGGTACTAAACGCTTATATGTGTTAAACTGGGAAAATATGCCTGTTTATATATAATTATAGAAACGATATAAAAAAAAGCAAAGGTGGCCCCGACAGGTCCTCATAGTAATACCTAAAGGTTAAGAGCTGAGGCCTATCAGATAGGGGAACAGCTGAGGGTCAGCTCGAAAAAACAGAAACGATATAACACAAATATTTCTGTATATAAATAAATATATATAATGGAATTTCTGTATATATAATCCGTGTCGTGTCATCAAGTCGCTTTCGTATATTGAATATATTTCGATTTTTGAGTGAAAACCGATAAAAAATAACCGCCATGTGATACGCCTTCGAAACAAAAACCCCTATCAACATTGAATCTGAATAATGTTGTATATCAATATAATATAATGTTACATGCTTTTGTCATTGAAGTTAATCGCGGTTTAGCTACCCAGTCTGACAATCGTAATGGACACGAAGAATGTTTGTTCGACCAGCGAAATGGTTATTAGATATTCGGTGAGGGACACGACACTGATGCCCGTGGAAGTGCTACTGATTGACGTGAGGATCCTAATAAAGACAAATCATAGAATCGTGGTAGGTGTCATTAGTATTGCCATTCGAGGTGCCAATAAAGTCAGTGATGGCAATAGGTGTGGCACGCCATTAACCTTACGGCATTAATCACTCACTTCGAGAGTGTGAGACACCAGAGAAAAATCTGCACAGAAAGGCGTAATAGGCAACTCTAACGGACAATAGGAAACACGAATCCTTCTTGGTACAGCCGGGAGTCAGTTACGGCTCGGGCGCTGTGGACTGGCACCGAATTGGGTCAAGTCAATAAATCTACGGTGGACGAAAGATGGTGATAATGCCGAAAATGATTCATCTTGCGTCAATCGTAGATTTATTGACTTGGTGGCAGTCCGCAGCGCCCGAGCCGTAACTAGGAATAGACTTCCGGCTGTTCCGAGGAAGCTGCACCGGTATTGCTGAGATAACTCATCTGAATGAACCGGACCGATGAGGCCTTTGGCCGTGTCTCTTCCTACCAACATGATCGTCGACTGCTACGAGTAAGTACAGTCACTGCTCTGACCGCAGAGGCACACAAACTTTTACTTGCATCTGTAGATGGATCCATTCAAGTTGGATCCAGACGCACAGGACGGGTTTGGAGTTAAAAGAGGCCGAGAATCGTCGACAGACGATTCGTCTCATTGAAGTTCTTTCTCCAGAGGCGAAACCTCTACCGAGAACGCGAATGACGAAGCAAATCAGGGTTGACCCAGAGTTCATATCAGGTGTGATACTCAAGCCTGTTGTTGGCTTGAGTTATTAAGCATTTGAAGTGTTGAGATGTCGACAGCGCGATTAGTAGCTGGTGAAATTGTTAGCAGGGACTAACGGTCAATTATAATATGACGCGCCAATATGTCATATACAGTTAAGCTAGATCCGGCTTACGAAGCAATGCCGAAAGCGCTACCGCGAACGTTCAATGTTGGTTGAGCGTCGTGCCAGGAGGTGGTAACTGCTAGATTAGGTGATACAGAGCGGACGGAATCATACAAATTCCTAATGATTTATTCCGTTGCACGTCCCGTTCCGCCCTAGTATAATAATTAACGGGAATTGGTTAATTATGCAATTGCAGTTACGCAGAAGGGGGTCTGCATATATCACGCTCATATTACCGCGGTAGCATGCGACGTCCCATCAGAGTTCGTTTATTGAAACCCTAGACCTCCGTAAACATATGAGCATTTTAATTGATCGAGGATGGCATGCGCTGTGCATTACGGAGCCATCCGGGAGCGAGTTAGGCAGTTGGATCAAAAGGAGTCTCTCAGGCGCTGCTCTTGCCCCTTTCTATCCTAAACGAGGCCCACCCAAAATTCCTTATAAGTAAGGACTATCCCTGATATATTTTCTGGTTTTTATTTTTCTATTTGTTTACGATATATCTATCTTAAACAAATGCGCAAAGTAGAATTATTTTTGACGGCGATGGCTAGCCATAGTATCTCATAGGGGCATCGTCAAGGTTGAAATCTCCTGAACGAAACATGACTGTGATAAAGCCTCCGTTATATATCATTACAAAAACGAGATCGCCATATCAGTGGCTTTTATGGTAAAATGTGGGCTCCCGAATCTCTCCCAAGTTCTCGCATCTTTGGTACGAGAGTCTCCATTCATCTATGTTACTCTGGGTTAGAGCCTGCGGTCTGCGGATAGAAAGCTCCCGGTGCATAAGTGAGTACAGGGTAGTCGCTTCACAAGAGATGTGTCCTCGGTGCCACCAACGATGGAGGTGTGGTAGTTGCTTGTTTGAGTGTTCGATGACATACATGAAGGATCTACAAGATACTCTTGTTGGATTCTTCCGAGCGAGGTGATGAAGTTTCTTTCCTACTGGCTGTGCACAAGGTTGAGAATAGCTTCCAGGATTTAAGCACTACCGTAGTTGTAACTCCTAGACCTTGTTTTCTCAGTAAATGACTGGCACGGACATTGCCTCGTACTGTTTGCCTCGTACTGTGCAACCGTGCCGCTGGGCAGCGACACCGTCCGGTTTCCTTGGCGGACACTTTTGAAACAGTCGTATCTCACAACATCTCCCTTCCTAAAATAATTGCAATCTGAAAGAGGCATTTGAGAGTACTATTATATAACCAACTTGCTGTGTGTCCTTAACAAATTGCGACTACCATTGCCATGTAAATACAAGTGTGGCTGTATTTTTTACAACAAGACAGCTTAGATTAGCTTTTATATATACATTTTAGCTTACTCCTGGGTTGTTTAGAACATTGCCGCATAATCATTGTGAATCGAATTATTGTATTCTTACTATTTTATTACAAACTTTTTTCCAATTTCATAATAAGGTATTAACTATTTCTGTAGCCATTACAATTCGCGACATTCTCTCTTTCTCCGTTTCGCCATCAGTCGTGGGTCGGTGTGGTCTGTCATCAGAACGGCACGTTTGACCTGTGATGGTTGATTTAGCACTGAATGTGCCACTCTCGGATGGTGCTATCCTGTGGTCTGCGACCCTTTGTTTAATTGGGCTCTAGTCATCGGTCTGTTACAAAGTCTCCGAGCCGTGCGAGTTCACAGTCCGCTTTAGGTTCCATTGGTTGTCGCGGAGGAGAAACGTTGTGATTTTCTATGGACGGCCATTTTTCGCTGTGGCTGTCCTGGTTTGGCATCTCCGTTGCCTGGTGGCCATGTTTATTTTAACAGATGAACATGTTGCTGTGCATGTAAGCGGTGCTGTGCTTGTGCTGTGTCGTGTTTTGTGTGTTTTGGACCGGATTAGTGCCGGTGATGCCGCTTGTTGCACTAAAGTTGTGTCCAGTGAGCGCATCGTCGTATCAGCTTTCGTTTGGTCGGCTCCCCTGGTTCGAAAATGACTTGTAGCTGTCTGATCGGTATGTCCTGTTGGGCACAAGGATTTTCCATTGTTATTACCGTTATAGTTTGTATTGAATATACCCGCTATTGTCTCCTCCGCATCGCCCTTGATCTGAGACAAAATACCAAGCGAAGTGACTATAGTGCGGCTCTCATCAGTAATAAAAATTGCTACATTATGAACAGCAACTGACGAAATTCGGCCCTGACCAGAATTTGCTGGAACACGGAAACAAAAGTCACAAAAAAAGACAAGCATTAAACATTCAACTTTAGTACCACAATTAAGCGTCGCGGATGACTGCGGACAACACTAATTGGATAACCACCGAATACTTACGACAAGGCAGAGGGCTACCAGCTCCTTTCCACCCAGAATAACCACTCACTTTTTATATCCAAGCACAGGACAATCCGAATAAAGTAATCGAGAGACCTTGAGTAGAGTAGTTGCTACCGAAATACCTGGCGTGTAAGTTCAACTAACTCGAATTAGTTCCGAGAGAAGCCCTACGCGCAACCAAACATCTACAGTTTCTTTTTCATCGGTTTGTATTGTCTGACCCCACGATGAGGTGTCAATTTCTGATTATTTCTCTCCCTTTTTCTGTTAGAATTTCGTAGTTCTGGTCTGTTCTATGCACCGGCCCATTGTTCATTCGTGCAATGTCCACTGGCTGTATTCGTAACCCATAGGCTTGCTTGTATTTTGGTGGGCTCATTGATGCCATGATCGTCTTCCAATAGGATCGATGACGCCACCGAATTTGAAATCGTTGTTCGTTTTTTATTTTCTTTGGCAGGTAGTAATGTGCCTGGCATGCGAACGGAACAAGTTCTCTGCAGGAGACTCGTTCCGTTGCTCCACACTCGGGTAAGTAATGTTCATATTTTCGTTGTTAAATCTCGACTTTTTTACAAGGCTCTTCCGTTCCCACACGGTAATTGTATTTGTGTACTATTTGCCATGGTCATTGTGGGATATCTTTAATCAATTAAGATATCCCACAATGACCATGGCATGTTTCGGAACGTTGCTTTGCTCTTCAAGTCTGACATGCAGTACGACGATTTACTCGATCCTTTAATGTCGTCTTTAATTCTCGGCCATCTCTAATGCGGCGGCACATCGCGTCGTATGCTAGAGGTGATTTATTTGCACACATTTGAAGCTCTCCTCTGAGTCTCGTTGGACCATTCCTTGGTCCACGATCGGTTCATCGCGTATTCCCCAATACATCACTATATCTGTCGGAACCTCCTTCCTTGTTTGACCAGCCCTGCAGCGATTCTGCATTGTGAAACTTCTGTCCGCTTGTTCTTGGATCGTATAAGTACAATGCTATAACCCCATCCATTGCAGCGATTCTGCATTGTGAAACTTCTGTCCGCTTGTTCTTGGATCGTATAAGTACAATGCTATAGCGCCATCTATTTTTGGGGCTAGTTGCTTTGGCAGGTGAGTTGTTACACACTCCTTAGCGGATTCCGACTTCCATGGCCACCGCCCTGCTGTCTTCAGCAACTAACAGCCCTTTATAGATCTCGATCTATGCGCTAAAGTGCCCCCCCCCCCCAATGGCCCTTTGCTGTAGACCACTGGAGTCAATTTGGGCCCTTTGAGTCTGTGATTAATCACAGACTCGAAGGGCTGAGTTACTGGTTCCCGTCCTGTACGATTACACCCCCTCTCATATGTCTATGTATAACCTTGTTTAGTGCGTGTGGCTTCAGCACAATTCAGGGCAAGGGGGGGGGGGGTGGCTGGGGTGGGATCCGTGGTGGCTGTTGTACAGGCCTTACTGTTGCACAGGTCCTAGTTTTCTGTTGACACTACTGATGACAGGACCATCGTGGAACAAGCATCGTTCCACGATGGTCCTGCCATCGTGGAACGATCGTGGGTTTTAGTTTCTCAGTACCGCGCAGCTCGGAGATAGCCCTGTGCCACGGGGTAATCTCAGTGGACACGAATCTTAACACGTCCGAGGATCGGGAAGGTGTCAAAATTGTTGATATGTAGTCGTAACGTCGCATACCCAAGCTTCAATAGCTTTCGGTGCATAGGCGAGTACAGTGCGGGAGATGTGGCCTCTGAGCCACATGCGGCGGCGGTGTTGTGGTCGCTTAGTCCCGATTGCTTAGTTTCCGGCACACATGAAGGATCTACAAGATAATTTTGTTGCTCGTGATCCATGTTCTTTCGAGTAAGATCATGAACTGTTCCTCCGCACCAACTGTTCCTCCGCACCGTGCACAAGGTATTAATCCGGGTAATTCCTTATAGGTGTTGTTAACACGTGATTATAACGTACTCATCATCGGTGGGCCGGTTCAGACAACCTTATCCCATCATATTGTTTTTGTGTATTGAATAACAGGAATATTGCCTGTCATTCAACCCTCGCGCGTAGTCGGGTGGATTACCACTAGAAGAAGGACCGTCCAAGTGGTGCGCATAGAAGGACCGTCCAAGTGGTGCGCATAGAAGGACCGTCCAAGTGGTGCGCATTAGAAAATAACATTTCCCAAGAACATGCTCATCAGCTCATCATTACCGCCATCAGCTTTGTCCCCCCTCAGCCGGGCTGTCTTCCAGCTGACCCTCAGCCAGCAATACAACCATTACCGCCATCAGCTTTTGTCCCCTCCCCCATTATCAGCTGAGGGTCAGCTGGGGGGGGGGGTTGCGCTGAGGGTCAGCTCAAAGACAAAAGCTGGGGGTCAGCGGGTTGCGCTGAGGGTCAGCTCAAAGACAAAAGCTGGGGGTCAGCGGGTTGCGCTGAGGGTCAGCTCAAAGACAAAAGCTGGGGGTCAGCTGGAAAAACCCTTCTTTGAGCTGACCGCGAGCTGACCCTCGACCCCCCTTACCCAGCGGTAATGGTTGTATTGCTGGCTGGGTCAGCTCGAAGGGGGGGTCGCTGAGGGTCCAGCTGGAAGACAGCCCGGCTGAGGGGGGCTGACCCAGCCCCCTAAGCTGAAGATCATGCTAACCCTCAGCGTGGCTGAGGGGGGCTGACCCAGCTCCCTAAGCTGACCCTCAGCAAGTGAAGATCATGCTGACCCTCAGCAAGTGAAGATCATAGAGGAAAAACGATGCTTGGATCACATTGGTGTTGCCCAATGAAGACAAGCGAGTCTTCTTAGAGCATGTTCTCAGCACCCTCCCCCATTATCCAATAAGCCTCTCGTGACCAGTGAATCAGCGAGAGGCCGAATCTTTAATACGAGCCATTCGTCAAGCCAGCCCACCACAGCACCATTGATACTGTATCTTCACTCCTGAGCACCCAATATCCTTAATATATCCTTAATATCTCTTCACAGATTAGTTGTAATACGGTGCCATTAAATGGAGCCATTTGAGTGTCGGCATCTGCGTGACGTACGGTTACAGTCCTGGGAACGGTCCGGTCACTATCACAAAGAACCTGTGCGAAGTCCAGATCGGACTGGTCGGGGATATTTGAAGACGGACATGGCGCACACAACAAACATGTTCTCCACCTTCATAATCTGACGAGGAGCTGGGTTCCTTACATGATGGTAGTTCCTTACATGATGGTAGTTACACTCCCGGCCGTACTCCCGGCCGAAATACATTTCGCATTTCCACTTCATTCGTTATGCACATTAACGAGCTAAGTGAGCTCTTCTCGAGTTTCTATAGTAAATGAAGAGGGCGCAACAGCCTTGTCCGGTAGCAGTTTGCACCAGACAAGGTCCGTTAGCGCCTGTTTTTCCATAGCCATGCAGTGCTAACCAATGCGTTCACAACAACAACTCGCAGCACTTAACGAATAGAAAGATCTGTGGTAGAAAGAATAAACACTTTTTGCGAGATTATGCAACTTATGTTGGACCGGTTTCCGTATGGGCGAGACCTCCATGCTCCACTCACGTCAACAAAAGGCACCACAGCACACTTCCATTCATATTGCCGGTCTTCCCAAGGTTCGGCAACCGTTCCCAAGACTATAGCCGATCTTCGGTACACAACGGTGGACAATTTCGGTAATACTGTCCACCAGTCGTTAGGCTATTATTGCTCTGGATCCTCGCCATCAGGCTGTCCGAACAGCCGAGCGACTTGCGGTCCGCAAGATTGTACCACTGCAGAGCATCTCTGCTCATGTGTGATCCAAATCTCTAGTGGAGGCAAGTACACCAGCTCAGTCTTCAGCATAGGTGAACAATCGCCGCAGATCTGACCGTAAGGACAGGAGCAAAATATCCAAACACTGATCAGACGCGGGGTGCACTCTGCAGTGGCCACCTGCTACATACCTAAAGGTCGCACGCGTAGCTGTGCATTGTTCACGTGGGCAGCAATCGTGGCAACTCGCTGAGAGTCACTAAGCTGTCATGTATATAGTTTCGGCAACGCGATGACTACAGATTGCTTCCAGCAAACATCAAAGATCCACACGTTGCCCGCGACCACTGCTCTTCCGAGCGAAGCAAGTTTTGTTCCTGCTGACGGCGCACACACCCATCGGATAAACCAATCGACAGTACCCTCGATCACCTTGTTGTTTTCGTAGTAGCAACTGCTTGGCTAGGTTATTGTCTCGTAGAAATACAACGAGTCTCCTTTATATATAATTACAAAAACGATTTTATACAAATATCTCAGTCCATTTAGAACAATATTCAACGGTGAATTACTGGAACGAATATGGCAGTATGATGAACATTGTGATACCGTCGTGTGAAATTTATTTTGTTCGCGTTGTTATGAATGGTAGAGCTCGGCAATAGAAACATTATAATTTCAAATTGGACAATATCATCAATCGTTAATTACTATTCATAATTGTTATTAATTTATTTTTCTTTAAATATGGGGTACTAAACGCATATATATTTCCTAGATAATATTGTTAGCCCTGTTAATTATATCGTGTAATATAATACTACTATTAATTATGGGACGGTGCGGATAACGCGTATCCCCATCACATCGTTTTTGTATATTGAATAAATTTCGATTTCTGAGTGAAAACGGCTTAAAGAGATTTTGCCTGTCATTCAACCCCCGCTCGTAGTTATGATGTTCGATTTCTGAGTGAAAACGGCTTAAAGAGATTTTGCCTGTCATTCAACCCCCGCTCGTAGTTATGATGTTATAGGAATTACATGTGAATGATATTTTATGTCAATATAATATAATATTGTGTTCTTTTGCTATTGAAGTTGATAACAGATTAGCTACCCAATCTGACCGTCTCAATGGCAATGGATAATGTTGGTGTGACCAGTTAATATGTTAATTAGATATAAGCGGGTTCTATTGATAGAAGGGAAGATCCTGATGAAGAGAAAAACGAGAATCGTGGTGGATATCATTGGTGTTGTCAATGCAGGTTCCACCAAAGTCGCAGCGACGGCAGTGGGTGCAGCATACATCTTAGGGCATTAATCCCCCATATCGAGAGTTAGAGACACGAGGGAGGGTGTAAGAGACAGCTTTATTCACTCGACCCAATTTGCTAGCAGTCCACAGCGCCCGAGCTGTGACTCCGAAAGGCTTCTGTGCTGTTCCAAGGAAGCTAGCACCATAAATTCTGAGAACTCGTCTGAAGCCGACTCGATGCGATTCCAACATGCGCAAGCATACCCTGGCCACCCCTACAAATCCTTCAGAAAACACTCCATCGGGGGCTTCAAGAGGCGTTGAACTCCCAGCAAAGATTCTCCTGGGGTAGGTAGTTCTGCGTATCGTCGCTTCTTATTACTTTCCACAGAATGGTTAAGCACCTAATCGTTCCGCGGAGCGCCACAAACCGATTAAGTAACTGCGCGGGTAACGGTGTGTCGATCCCAGTGTTAGTGAGATGCCCTTCCTGGAGTAGCTGCTTAAGAATTATCACAGAACGCGTAACCAGCTCCTGTATACCATACATGCGGACGCAAGCTCCCATGAGTTTGCGCATCGGCGGGGCGGCACGGGCAACAAATGTCCGCATATCGTTCGCGCAGAAGACCATAACATCTTCTCCAGGGTCCCATGACACGCTGAGCACTTGAGCGATACGCCCTCTATGCGTCAACACGCTAGCAGCCACTACTGTAGCTCCTATCAATCGACTGAGTTCAGGACAATTGCCGACCGTTTTAGTTCTACTGAACGCCCAAAGATTCAAGGCAGATTCATTAATTTACTGGCCATCATTAAATTACTCTGGTTTCCTCTCAATAACACGAACGGTATACACACACCACCAGCGCTAGTAGAGGGAGCGGACTCTCATCTTTAGTGAGCAATTGCACACTGGTGGTTGCCAACTCATGCCGAATACGCCACCTTTACGATGGCCGAGTTGTTGTGGCACGCTACACAGTTACACTATACAATCAGGTTAAATGACACTCGAGGCTATTTGTTGGCTGTCCGATGTCTCTTCTCTGTCTCGTACAGCGTCCGCCCGTGTTCCCGTTGCCTTATTCACAAACGTGGCAGGGCTGTCCCCCCTCTGTATATTGGCGTTTTGAGCGATGACGGATCACCCGATGCCAAACTAAAGACGAACGCCACGACAACGCGACGAAGTATTCGGTCCTCGAAAATTAAAGAGTGGGCACGTGAGACGTCAAAAGTAGCGAGAAACAAATATATATATATGGGGGGGGGGGCGGTCAGTGTTATCTTGTGGCAGCGAGTGAGCAGGCGATCCGGCGATTGATTCAGTGAATGCGCAACTCAGTCGCCGATTGTGGCGAGGTGAATGTAAACTCCCTATGCCTCAATATCGTTCATCTTCTGTTCGTCTTCCTCCATCTATGCCGCTACACATCTCTGTCTGAGTGTGTGCATTTTTTTTTTTTTTATTTTCACTCTGTTCGAGTAATTACAACGGTGTGTACAATATACAAGTCAGTTTCCGATGTGTAAGGTTTCAAGTAAAAATTCTAGAAGCATTTTTTTTTTTTGAAACATAGTTCCATCTGATTGCATTGATCAATGTATATTTAATTCTACGACTAGATTAGGCATTTATATTTAAGAGATAACTAATTGACCTAATTGCTTCGTATTTTCCTGCGTGGTATCTCTCACATTTTTACTACAGAATTTACAAACGCAATTATCATGTGTGCATTTATGAATGTGATCACGTGTGGGTTTCTCGAGTTGTATCTGTCGATATTTGTGTCAAAAGCGAATGAAACGAATATGTATCAAGCTTCATCATTGAGCAGAGGGAGGACTATGGTCGTCAAGCTGAAACTGCTAATGTTCAACGAACTATTGCCGAGATGCCGTGCGTTACTAGAGATGTCGTGCGGTTGATAATTCTCTCGACGAAAGGAGGTTGATAGTTAGGAAAAAGGATTTATGCGGTATTTATAGCGAGTTTCAAGCAAGTAGCGAGAGAGTACCTTATAGCGAGTCATTGATCAAGACGATATAGAGAATAGATCGTGTGTAAAAATTGCCACACGTGGCTCGTTATAAGATTATATGCCCTAGACTAGAAAGTGCCACCGTTGCCGCAGTAGGCGCGAGTAGCAAGGGTTTGTTGTCTTCTGGGCACGTTGATGTATGTAACGATGAGGGTACTAAGATTGGAAGTAGGTTCCTCTTAGATAGCGGCTCACACGAAAGGATCTGGTCGGCTGGCTAATGCTTTGCAGCTACAGATCCTGCATTATGAGTCTCTCTACCTGCACGTGCTCAAGTGCTTGGCGTGTTATGGGACCGTGGAGAAGATGTTATGAACGATATGAAGTTATTCGTTAGCCATGCGTACACTCATGAGAGCTTGCATCCGCCTGTATGGTACACAGGGGCTGATTACGCATTTTGTGATGGTTTCTAAGCAGGTTTTCGAGGAAGCGCATCCCACTAAGGTTGTGCTCGATACACCGTTACCATCGAGGTACTTAGGCTGTTTATGGCGCCTTTTTTTAAAAAAGGATTAGTAGGGGTGGCCAACGCATGCTTGCATATGTTGGGATCGCGTCGAGTCGGCCTGATGATGTTGATTGCGCTGCTGCATGAGGTCGCTACTTCCATCAACCAACGGCAGCTCACGAGAACCCCTGACGAGGCTGAGGATCCAAAGGCTCTCCCCATGCTCTGTATCTCTGTCGCAGGGAATTCTCACGACATTGCCGCCAGGTCTGTTGGTATACGTCTACGATCGCCTGGAGTCACTGCTCATAGTACGGCGGCAGAGGAAAGTGATCTTAAACATCCTTTGGAAAGGCTGGCGCAGTGACTGTCGACTCGTTCTGCAAACCGGTCATAGGCGACTGGCCATCAACAGCGTTGCTCTACCTCAAGAGACATCATGTTGGTAGAAAGGGGCGTTGCTCTACCTCAAGAGACATCATGTTGGTAGAAAGGGGCGTTGCTCTGCGCGCCTTTTGGTGGCTATGTTGTATCCACAAAGCATTGACCTGTCGAGATTGGGTGGGCCGCTCGGTTCGGGTTCATTGATTTATTTGGAACTGCAGTTTTTCACAAATGCTTAAGTTCTCATTGTAAATAAAAAAGTAAATGAAAAAATGGGCCAAATTATTATGAATCGTTGTCTGGAGTGGGACTGGCGTTAAGCTAATATGACAGTGAATATTTACCTTAGGGTAGGGACAATAATTATACCATGGTGAGCCTCAAGGCGGATGTACATCATGGCTCGGCTTAGCTGCACTCCAGTGTTCTATTCGCACACCACTCTGGTTGCCTATGGTTAAAGACAGTGAGATTCCAGGTAGCTAAAAGATAATCACCGCCTGTGAGAGAGAGTGCTAGTCGCGCCGCGGTAAGTATTTTCTTTCTAGAAAAACACGCTGTAAAATTTTCAGCTGTGTCATTTTCGGATCGATTTGGAAAGCGTAACCGGTGGCTTCCGTCGATGAAACGATAGGCCTTATCGGTCTGGTTCATTCAGACGAGTTCTCTCAGTAATACCGGGACAGCCTCCTCGGAACAGCCGGGAGTATTTCTGAGTTACAGCTCGAGCGCTGTGGACTACCACCAGATTGTGTCAAGTCAATAAATCTACGGTTGATGCACGGTGGCGATGATACGAAGAAGGATTTGTGTTTCCTATTGTCCGTTAGAGCTGCCCATTATAGCATTGGTAACACCAATGGTATCTACCACGATTATCGTGTTTTCTCTTCATCGGGATCTTCACTTCAATCAATGGAACTATCACCGCAATCAGCTTCGTGTCCCTCTCCCAGTATCTAGTAATCCCCTCGCTGATATCTAATCAACACATTCAGTGATCACTCCAACACTATCCTTGTGCCATTACGACTGTCAGATTGGGTAGCTAAATTGTGATCAATTTTAATGGCAAAAGCACACAACATTATATTATACTGACTCATTCATTCACGAATATTCAGACGCAATGCGTATAACATCCATCTTAAACTCTTCGACGATATTCTAGAGATTTCTTGTTTTGAAGACACATCAACTGACGGTTATTCAGTCAGCGGTCAGGAAAGTTCAAATACGCGCAGCCCATGAATGACAGGCAATGTATGTTTTGATCTGTTTTCACTCAAAGATCGAAATTTTGAATTTGGCCCCGACAGGTTCTCATAGTAATATATCTATACGTTAAGAGCTGAGGCCTCTGTCAGATAGGCAAATAGCTGAGGGTGGAGTGTTTATTCAAACATACAGTAGGTCGGTATTTCTAGGGATTATGGGGGGGGGGGGTGAGGACGACAATGTCCCGAGGAAGGCGATGGCATTGCCTCTCTGCACGGCGAGGGACAGGCGCTGCAGGAGGAAAGAGCCAGCGCGCTTGTCCCCGGTGGCGCGGATCAACCTGTGGTAGACCCCCTCGAGGAAGTTCGCGGTGAGAGGGCCGTGCCCGCCCAAGGTCTCAAAGGCAAGGGGGGAAAACAGGTGGGTTGCTTGGAGTGCGGCGTACTTCCTTAGCGTTGCCCGTTCCGCACGCGCTACTGCGTAACCGGGGATGGTTGCACAGTGGTTGACATAAGAAGGTGCTAGAGTGTCAACCACAGTGCCGTCCCAGACCAGGTGCAGGCCTCGATGAAAGGGGATAAGGGTGAGGCCGTCAGGGCGGCGCCCGTCAGAGGTGTCGAGGCCCTGTGGCTCCCTTGTGCAAGGAATACCGGCGGAGTGGAGGGCCCTCACGAGCGTGTCGTTAAGCATCGTGTGTCGCGGACGGCGACCGGCGCTGCGTTCGCACGAGAGATCGTGATGGCCATTCGTTGCGACGGGGTCCCCGCAACGCTCGCAGCTGTGGGCCGCAACTACAGGGGCCCCGAGGCGAAAGCCCACACAGAAGCGGAGGGAGCGATCGTCTAGAGCAGTACCAAGGGACGACGAGGGCAGCGCGTGGAGCCACGCCCCCGCACCAGGCCTGTCGACAGCCCGGAGGCGAGCTTGGTCAGCAACGTGTGGCGCAGAGGCCAGGAGGGAGTCCCGCAGCTCCTGGTGCAGGGCATCGGACCATGCCCGCTGCTTGCTCTGCTTGTCCGGAGGGACCCGAGCGCGGACGCCCGTCTGGTCAAGGGCAGCTTCCTGGGAAGCGGAGAAGTGGGCGAGCGCTTCGGGGGGGAGGACTGTAGCGACCATGTCGGCAACCGCCGTAAGCGACGCGGCGTAGCAAACGTCAGCCAAGCGGCGTACACTGAGGATGCCGAGGCCACCGAAGCGGACTGGAAGGGAAGCCTGCGACGCCGCTTCCGGAGGGAGCTGGAGGTTCAGGATCGTCGTCAGGGCTTCCAACACCAAGTCGTCATACTCGTGAAGGGCTGAAGCCTCAGTGCCGGCCGGGCATGTCCTAAGCAAGTGCTGCATGCGTGCCGCCGAGAAACAGGACCGAAGGAGGAACAGCCCCTGGTGAGCCGATAACAGGGGCAGTCGGTCGAGCATCACGGCCGTCCTCTCGAGGCAACGGTCCAATAGCGGCCGGATGGCCTCGTCCGTGAGAGGGGAGCCGACGAGCTCGAGGGACAACCTCTGAGTGAGACGGCATCCTGGGAGCGACCGCTGGAGGTCGGGCTGCGCGTCTAAAGAGAAGATCTCGCACTTCGTGGGGTTGAGGGCAAGGCCGCTGCGCCCCTCGTAGTCGAGTACTCGCTGAACGTCGGAGGCGACGGTCGCCGGATCACCTGCCAACGTTCCGTCGTCCATGTACCACAGCCGCAGACGCGACTGGAGGGACACAGCGAGGGGCCGGAGGGCCAGGCAGAAGAGGGCTGGGCCCAGCGGGTCCCCCTGCTGGACCCCGCACTCTGAGCTGATGACGGCGTTGTCCATAATCAGATGGGAGGGGCAACGATAGGCCAGGTCGACCAGAGGGAAGAGGCCAGGGACGTGCTCAGCAACCTCTCGCAGAACGAGATCTCGACGGACCGTGTTGAAGGCATTGCGAAAATCAAGCTTGACCAGGGCCGCGTCCGGATGAGCGTGGATAAAGGCGCGAGCCGCGTGAGCAGCGATCTCCGTCCCAGCCGCCTGGCCGCAACCCAACTGGGTTGGGCCGAGCAGGGTCACGACCGTGTCCCTCTCGTTGACCCAGGCGATCTTAGCAGCCAGGCGACGAATCGTGCTGGAGCAGGCGATGGGCCGTATCGACCCATCCTTTTTCTTGAGGGCGATGAGGCGCGCGCCGAAGAGTATTGGCCGTAGCGCCGATGGAACCGTGCCGGCCCGCATGCAGTCGACCACCTTAGCGAGGGCCTTGGCGAGGGCAGTGGCGACGGCTCCGAGTGCCGGAGAGAGCAGGTCCCTGAGATGACGCGGCCGAAGGCCATCGGGGCCGGCTGACGAGCTCGGGGGGAAAG
The DNA here is from genome assembly GCA_019614645.1 of Stratiolaelaps scimitus. Lineage (NCBI taxonomy): Eukaryota > Metazoa > Arthropoda > Arachnida > Mesostigmata > Laelapidae > Stratiolaelaps > Stratiolaelaps scimitus. The sequence continues at coordinate 101,264 of JABWDB010000108.1, forward strand.
AGGAAACGGCCGCCAAAACCTCATCAGTTGACGTTGGGGCAATGTCGACCTGCTGAGGACTGAGGGTTAGTTCGAAAAACAATTGGTAAAAATCGAAATGTATTCAATATACAAGAACGATGTTATAGGATGGCGTGGTCTGAAACGACCCATAGATGATAATTATAGTGTTATATTATAAGTTATCATCAATAACGCTAACAGTACTATCTGGGAAATATATAACGTTTAGTGCCCTTTGTTTACAGACAAGATAAATTTAGATTAGTTACAATTATAAATTTGTAATTAACGAGGCCTCAGCCCCATATTGTCACATTTAAAACATAATGTTTCTGTTGCTCGGCTCTATCATTCATAAAAACACGAAAGAAATAAATTTTCCACTGGCTTACCCGTTCGAGCAATTCACCTGTTGAATATTGTCGTAAACGTCCAGAAATATTTGTATACTATCGTTTCTATAATTATATATAAAGGAGACTCAATTGCAGCCTGAGGAATGTTTTCCCAGTCGCCACTGGGAAAACAACAAGGTGATCCACCAGGTGGATCACCGTCGGGCATCAATTTAGAAGTAAGCACCGGGCCAGAGCAAGGGTCCTTCGAGCTTTTCTAAGCTGTGTGTCTAGCCAGCGGAATCGGGAACTTCGGCAGGACTCGGATCGCGAGGAACATCTTGCAGATCCTTCATGTGTACCTGAAACTGAATTCTGGATGAAGTGACTACCACATCACCGCCGCACGTGGCACCGAGGCCACATCTCGTGGCAACTCTGCACCTAGGCGACTACGATTAGTCCCCACGGAGATCCCGTGACACAGGGGCCACCTCGAGTTGTCGACACCCCGCACGAAGGGAAGATCGACCACCACCGCACTAATTCCATAATTTGGTAATTTGATAATAAATTGTGTGGTTATTAGACTCCATCTTTGTGTCAGATTTTTTGTTGGGAAATGAATGCCCTGCTATAACTCGGTACCCCAGCTTGGTCACAAGACAGTTAGTTCTTCCAAGTTTACTGCGGGCAAGAGCTGCCGCGAGCGAACTGTAAAGGACATTCCCCTGTTGGGCGTGGAGCGCCCAGGGCCCACAGCCCCCCCCCTGCTGGCACGTTGCAGTGGTATGAAATGTTATGGTAACGCGAGTGAAATCGTAAGTGTACCTGAAATCGTGAATCCTGAAGTGTGACTATCCGCTGAAAATTTCCGTAGTAGCTGCGTAGGGTGACTGAAGGACGGCTTAATCAAAGAGATTGTCCAGGTCAGCGGAGAGGTCAGCTGGGGGTCGGCTGGAGCTCGGGGGGCTGAGGGAAAAGCTAAGGGTGAGCTGAGGGTCGGCTGGAAAAAACAGCTGAGGGTCAGCTGGAGTCAGCGGAATCGGGAACTTCGGCAGGACTCGGATCGCGAGGAACATGTGTGCCTGAAACTGAATTCTGGATGAAGTGACTACCACATCACCGCCGCACGTGGCACCGAGGCCACATCTCGTGGCAACTCTGCACCTAGGCGACTACGATTAGTCCCCACGGAGATCCCGTGACACAGGGGCGACCAGGGGGTCCTGTGTGGTTGCGCTAGCCTACCCTAAGGGACACTAAGAGGTCAGTTGTGGCAAATTAAAGCTGGTGGTAAATTTCATCAAAGGCATGAGGGCAAAGACAATTAAGAGGTCAGTGGTGGCAAATTAAAGCTGGTGGAAAATTTCATCAAAGGCAATGAGGGCAGTCAAGTACCATGGGGCAGGTTTCACGTACTGTTGAACTCTCTCGTCGTTCTTCAACTTTCGCTCAATTGAGTTAAACCGATAACTGCTGTTATGTGGTGCGCCTATCAACAGTATACTTGGGGTGTTGTGATGCCTTGAGTGTAGGTTGTCTGAGGTTAAGATACGAGGCCTGTCAGATAGGGGAACAGCTGAGGGTCAGCTCGAAAAGACAGTAGAGTGTAGGTAGTCTATTCAACTGGTTGCTCTTGGTTAGCATAGCCAGGGATTCTGTGCACTAGTACACAACTATGCTGTTGCGGCATCTGTGTGCAATAGTCCGTACTTAGTGCGCAATTGCATGCTAGAGACTAGCGAGCGAGCTGGTGAGTTTAGCTGATGACACAGACACGCTTGCACAACATGTATACACAACATATGACTGGTTTATTGGTACATCAATGCAACCGGTGCATTGGTGCATCGATATTCAACAGGCGAATTTCTGGAACGAATAAGGCATTGTGGTGTGGTGAACGCGGTTTCCTGTGAACGCGTGTTTCCTGATAATCATCACCGAAACAAACTATTTTTGATGGGACCATATGGTGCAGAGGCAGAGGCATAGTTAATTGGTAGGCAGAGGCATAGTTAATTGGTAATCTTTTTTTGTGTAAACAAACTGTACTAAACACTATTCGGAGCATCCCAAGCGAACTGTCGCCTATTCTACCTGAAGCTTCTAAATGAGTTAACCTTTTGGTACGAGTACTTCCCAGCTTTTATTTTATTTACACACCGATTCGTAGCGCTCTGGGAGTGTCGAGATAGGGAGCTTTAATCACTGATGATGTACTCGACCGGCCGCCATTCACTGATGATGTACTCGACCGGCCGCCATCACTGATGATGTACTCGATTGGCCTTGTTGAACCATGCAAGTATTGACAGCTCGACTCTCCCATCAGAGGATTAGAGGATTTCATGATCAGATCCTTTATGAAACTTGCAGGCGAGGGAGACTACTTGTGAAGTCTCCCTCGCCCGCAAGTTGAACAAGTCTATCATTAGGAGGATAAATCCGTGGCCGGAGTCTGACCATGAAACCCTCGATGGGAAAGCCGCTAGTGCTGGAAACTCGGACGGAGGCCTCCGTCCTGGTGCATAGGCTGAGAGGCTCTCAGCTGACTCTCAGCAGCTGAGTACAGCTACTCAGCTCACGAGATAAGGCACAGAAGCCACATGGAGCGGCGGTGTGTATCGCAAGGTCCCGATCCGTTATCTAAATAAACATGCCACAGATGCGTAACAATAAGCGGAATGTTGACAGCATGCTCCTATAAAATAGCAGCTCGCGTATAGCAGCTTGCTCTATACTCCCTATCCCGTTGAGGGACATATTGCAATGGCGGATACTCACTTTGGTTCGAGCCAAATCGGTGAACGGCAAAGTGGTTAACAGTGCCTACTGCTATGAGTAGAATCTTTAGTAGAGGGTTCCGGCGTGGTCTCGTTACGAATCTGTACGCCGAGCTGTGATAGAAAAACGCCGCGCTGCGATAGACCATTATATATTCGTTAATATAATACATACAGATATGGATGAGGTTATGGATGAGGTTGGGAGTGACCACTGATGTTCTCATCGACATATGACAATTAAATAATGGGAGAGGGAAACTACCCTGATAGTGCCGTTTCGTTCTTTACGTATTAGACAGTCGGATTTCCTCAGGTCATGCCAGTCACATGAGAATAAACCGAAACAGCTAACAATGTCCATAAACACAAGTTCATGGATGAACTTCTGTTTATGGAACAGACAGGTTATGTTGAGGTACAATTACAGACGATAGGACACAAGATCATCACCTCCTCCAGATTTGCGTTCTGGACCCGTGCCACTGTGAGACTATAATAGAAGTAAGAATTTTTTTTACAGATTTCCTCACAACTACCAGAGTCATTTTGCGCGAAATGATGATCTAAAGCGGCCATGTTCACCGGGCATGTGAAGCGAGGTCTCCGTAAGCGGGTTTGGGCAATGGCAAATGTATAAAATTACAAAAACGAGACCTGTTAAACAGCTCTCAGCGCTTACGCGCCACCCTAATTGTGGTTCGTTGCTTACCTCCAAACGGGGGCGGTGGAGCCACCCAATGATCACTTTGTTGTTTTCCCAGTGACGACTGGGAAAACAAGCTGCATCCGCAATTGCGAGTCTCCTTTATATATGATTACAGAAACGATATGACACAAATATTTCTGTCTGTCTACAACAATGTTCAAACGGTGAATTTCTGGGACGAATAAGGCAATGTGGTGGACATTCCTGTTGTGGAAAATTTAATATCTTTTCCGCTTCTATGAGTGAAACAGGTCACTAATAGAAATATTGTTATTTTAAAGTCGACCATATGGCGCAGAGGCATCGTTGATTACTAGGTTATAATTGTTATAAATCTATAATTTATTTTTTCTCTAAACTAAGGGTACGAAATTCGTTTGCAGATTTTACAGATAGTACTGTCAGCCCTGTTAGTTATAACTTAATTATCTCTTATCTCATACCACTATTATCGGTGGGCGTTTTCAGACAACGCTTATCCCATCACATCGTTTTTGTATATTGAATAAATTTCGATGAAAGGAGATGTTGCTCGTTATTCAACCCCAGCATACCTACGGCTCTCCGTTACCGCTGAGTCAGGTATCGTTGAAGAGTTTAAGATGATGTTATACGCATTGCGATGGGTAGAAGATCGTTGTCTATCAATAAAATATAATGTGTGGATCGTCGTTTAGTCACCCTAATCGTGACAGTCGTAATGGTACGAAGGATAGATAATGTTAAACCGGGAAGGCACAACATCAATAAATTTGGAATTCCAGTCTTAACAACAATGAGGGTCAAGTTATGTGTTGTATTGCCAGAAACAGCACGTAACGTTCCCATAACGTTTATTATGGAAACCATTAGTAATTGTAATTTCACACGTGTGTATTATACCTATTTTGCAAACAGTGTGGTATAGAATGTGCCAGTGTGGCAAGTTTATGAATGTGCTTTCGCCAGTCGCTGTGGCGAGAGTTGGTAGACGATGTGATTTCTACTCCCCCGCAACTCCCCCGCATGATATAACAGGCAAATCATTCACTCCGCATGTGAGCCAGGAAAGCGTTCACAGTACACGCAATCACAACGGTTATCGGTGGACAATCCTCACATAATTTAACCTGAAGATCCGTAGCTGTAGGCGAGGATCGCAGGTTAAATTATGTGAGGACAAGTTTTATCAGACAAGTTAAACCGACACACCATCATCGAGCCCTTTGGTGGCGCGATGGTTTTGTGTGCGACTCGCAATCGGTGCACAGGTTCGATCCCCACCGTCGCACATTGCATACGGAAGCAAGGCTACGAAGCAATGCTGAAAGCAGTACCGTGGACGTTGAATATCCGTAAAATGTGTGAACGACTATGAATATGGATGCTTTCGGAAATCTGCCACAACAGAATCGGTAAAAAGAATCAAGAATCTGTAAATCGGCCACAACAGAATCGGTAACGGTATATATGTCTAGACTAAGCGGCTGCGGACAAAGTAAATACCACCAAACTACAGAACGGAGTACGCGGTGTATTGCTCCTCGACAATTGAAGAGTGAACAAGCGGCGTATGTTAGGTTAGGATCGCGTCGTTGACTTTGACTTGATTGAACCGATCGGTTATTAGACCCACGACACACAACGTCCTCTGCAGATGGCGCAGCACATTCCGCAGAAGCGAATGCGTCGCAAGGAATTGGGTTCTTGGGTTAGAGATAGCACAGAAATCAATCTCTTTGTTGTTTCTGCTTTGGATCCCGAGACTTCTGCTTTGGATCCCGAGCCATCCGTGTATCGGCAGCACGGCAGTGGATGCGGCAGTATCTCCTGCGAGATCCTTTTGTTGCACGTGGTCTACGTTCTCTTCCTAGCGAAGTTCCTGTGCAAGTTCCTGTTCCTGCTTCCTGTGCACCCAGTAAGCCGCATCAGTTTAAAGGTAAGCAGTGCCTATTAAACTGCTCAGGCTCGCAGCCACCCGTGTATTGGCAGCTGCGTGACCCGATGTCTGCTAATAGATAAGCGGTGGCCACAACACGTCTCGTTGGTCATGATCAGAGTTTCTTCCCAGCGAAGTTTCTGTTCCTGCTTACTCGGCACCCAGTAATGGACAACTCTCAAGACTTAACGCCACCCTAATTGTAGTCCGCTTCTTACCTCCAAACTGATGCGGGGAAACCACCTGGTGTTCACTTTGTTGTTTTCCCAGCCGCCACTGGGAAAACAACAGCCCTCACGCTGCTTCTGCAACTGCGAGTCTCCTTTATATATAATTACAGCAACGATACAACATAAATATTTCTGCACGTCCACAACAATGTTCAACCGGTCAATTGCTGGAACGAATAAGGCAATGTGGTGAAGATTGTGATTGCTGTTGTGGATAAGATATTTCTGTCGCTCTTTTATGAGTGATACAGGTCACCAATATAAACATTATTCTTTCAAATGCGACCATATGGCGCATCGGTAATTGCTAGTTTATAATTATTATTAATCTCTTTATTTTTTTCTATAAACAAAGGGTACTAAACGCTTACATATTTTCTAGATAGCATTGTCAGCCCTATGAATTATAACTAATAATCTATTACTACTATTATGTGTGGGCAGTTTCAGACAACGCTTATCCCACCACATCGTTTTTGTACATTGAATACATTTCGATGAAAAGAAATATTGCCTGTCTTTCGACCGCCGCGCGTTTCTGTTACCACTGAGTTAACAGCTCAGGCCTCTCAGATAGGGGAACAGCTGAGGGTCAGCTCGAAAAACTGTTGTGAGTGAATAACCGTCAGGTGATGCGCCTTCAAAATAACAAATCTGAAGAATATCGTTGAAGTGTTTAAGATGATGTTATACGCATTGCAGCTGAATAACGTTGTATGTCGATATGATATAATGTTGTGTGCTTCTGCCATTCAAGTTGATCGCAGTTTGGCTGCCCGATCTGGCAGTCGTAATGGGCACGGCATCTTAGGGCATTAATCCCTACATCGGGAGTGAGAGACACGAGAGAAAAATCTGTTCAGAAAGCGGGTATAATAGGCAGCAACAGAAAACACGAATCCTTCTTGGTATCAACACCACCGTGCGTCAACCGTAGATTTATTGACTTGCCACAATCTGGTGGCACTTCACAGCGCCTGAGTTGTGACTTCGAGAGGATTCCCCGGCTGCTCCGAGGAAGCTAGCACCTGTATTGCTGAGATACCTTATCTGAATGAACCGGACCGATGAGGTCAATGGTTCAGGGATTCCGGGTCGCGTCGACGGAAGCCACCGGTGACTCTCTCCAAATCGATCTGAAAACGACACTGTTGGGAAGTTCGTGGGTTCAGCTAGCTCAGCTAGAGTGAAGACTATAAGCCACTTTGGTTGGTAGATCAACACAGATTAGCTCTCCTCTTTACGAGATCTGGCCTCAGCCAATCTCATCTTAGTTGTGTGTAGATGAGTGCGACATAGGCAACAGTTGTCACTGATTGGTTAGTACAGCAATCGTCAGTGTGCACTTCATGTGGTGTTAACTGTCATTGATGGGTTTGCATAATGAGCGTCAGTATGTAAGGTAAGGTAAGGTAAGGCTTCATTGATTTATTAAAGGAACTGCATAGAATGCTTAAGTTCTCTTATATGTCATGCAACGGGATTCGAACCTGCATAACCTATACATAAGAGTTTCTAAGTGTTTGGTCCTCATAGTAATACCTGGCCTGTCAGATAGGGTAACAGGAGCGCCCCCTGCGGGGCGAGATGGCGCAAGTCCACACGGTGTGCTGTAAGGCCACACTCGCGCACCCAGCCCACGCGATCGAGAGGCTGTTGTCACTGGAGGCGTTGGGTGCCGACTCTCCGACGGCTGACGTCAAGGCCGATGACGCCGAGCTTGTGCGCCAGTTTGCCGCTGACGTGCGTCTCGACAACCAGGTTTATACAGTGACCATGGCTACGAAGTCGTCGAATCGTCAACCTCGCTAATGGTCACCGGGGGACACGCCATCGAATTAAAGGAAAGTCTCGAAGCGACACCGGGAGCTCGCGATGGCCCGGGAGCTCGTGGCGCATTCTATTAGACTGCTCTTCTCACTGCTCAACCGCCGCCCGCTGCCACAGGCGAGACCTCACTCAACGCGCACCTCCTCGCCGGACCCCCTTAACCTCAACTTCCTCCAGGTTCCATTCCAGGTACTCATGACGCGGGAAGTAGCTGCCGAAAAACCCGCTGCAAGGGGACGTGCTCTGTCAACGAGACTCTGGCTCCGCGCTTGTGATCCTACTATACAAGATCGGACAGACTACTCAACGAGATCACTACATACGTAACTAACTCCAGTGCATCAAAAAAAACCCACACCCGAATTCGTATGGTGGACTCGACAGACGGATTTATTTGACATGACAGAATTTGAAAAAAACAGAATTTGAAAAAAAGACTTGTCATCGTCCTCGTCTGACAAATCTTTTTTTTGACGATGACGTTTCCCAGCGCCATACTAAAATTATCGGTGCTGTGCTCTTTAACAGCGCCATTCCCGAACGGATTCATAGGGCCTCCCGGGCGAATCTCGAGGGGTCGAGTTGCGGTTTCCGTATGGGCAAAACGTCCATGGGTCACCAAAAGGTACCACAGCGTACTCCATTGATACTGCAATCTTCGCTCCTGCCGATATTGGGCAATGTGCATCGTGTCCAATGAATAATCTCGTCACAGATTAGTTGCAATACTGTGCACCTTATCTACAAATAATCTCTTTACAGATTAGTTGCAATACGGTGACGGTGCACCTGTCTACAGATAATCTCTTCACAGATTAGTTGCAATACGGTGCACCAATTTACAGCCATTCGTTGGCTCGCAGATGGCTCGGAGCCATCGAATGGCTGTAAATTGCGTGTCGGCATCTGCGTGACCTGCGATCCGCAGATAGAAAGCTACAGGCCTTCGGCTCTCGTCTCGTCTGGCTATCACGAGGTTCACGTGTTCATATCTTTACAGAACCAACAGCGAACGCGACGTTCTTCCTGCACACAATTGCGCTGTGGCTCGCTGCTTACCTCCAAATTGATGCGTAGAAACCACTTTGTTGTTTTCCCAGAGGCAACTGGGAAAACAGGTCTCATGCTGCTTCTGCTACTGTGAAAATGAGTCCCTTTCGCGCCTTTATGAGTGATACAAGTCACCAAAAAAAATTAAAATTTTTTTCAAATAGGACATTATGGCGCTGAGATTATAATTTAATAGTTATTAATTAAAATTTGTTTTCCTGTAAATAAAGGGTACTAAACGCTTAAATATTTCCTAGATAGTATTGTCTATAATCGAACGGATAGTATTGTCTATAATCGAACGTCAGTTTCAGACGCTGAGTGAATAAGCGTAAGGTGATGCGCCGCGTTGAAGATCATACGCATGCATTGCATTCATAGGGCCTCCGCCCTATGAATGGTGGTTATCATTCACCACCATGGTGGTGGTGGGGCGCCCCCTCTTAGAATGGTGGTTATCGTGACCTGCGAGTAGAATTATTCGGTGACGGTGCTGCTATCGAATATTCTATCCCACCACGTCGTGTTAGCCCGTATACATACCGTAGACCGCAGGTATACATACGACGAGCGCAGGTATTTATTGATAGTATAAATTATAAATAATTACCCGCCCTCGCCCTAAGAGTCACGACTCGCATCTGTCTCTCAATAGTCTGGTTCCCACGGTTTGGTTCACAGAACGCACCTCAAGGTAAAGGTTTGACCCAACAGTAATGAAGACTAATGAAGTCTATACGGATGTCACTTCCATTCATTATGTGGTGGTCAGTGTTGGCCACCACCGCACCGATTCTCTGGTATACCCCAAAGTTAACGGAGAAATGAAGTTCACGGAGAAATGCGGGCACGAATCGTGGCACACCCGGAAGTCCGTTAGCCAAGATGTGATACGCGTTCGATCTGAATGATGCTGTTATGTTGTGTTAAGCGACGAGATGTAGCCTCAGCCCGGTGTGGTAGTCCCTTCGTCCCGATTGCTTTGTTTCCCAACACACCTGGACGGTCTAAGATATAATCTTGTTCTCAGTTCTTCCGAGAGATGTCACGAAGCTTTGTTCCTGCTGACTGTGCACACAGTTCAGCGCCATCACAGAGGTCACCCTCGTTGTTTTCAGAGCAGCAACTGCTTGGTTTGGACATTGTGTCTAGGTGGTACAACAGTCTGCTTTATATATAATTACAAACTACTAATTCCTAATTATTGTATGTTTGAATAAATATCATACAAATATTTCTGTCCGTTTAGAACAATGTTCAACCGGTGAATTGCTGGAACGGGTAAAATTGTGGTGAACATTGCGATGCCGTCTTGAATTTATACTTTCCGCGTTTTTTTTCTGTCCGCAATAGAAGCATTATAATTTCAAATTGAACATATGGCGCTGAGGTATCCCGACCGGGCCGGCGCCGGACATCCGGCAATTACGCGTGCCCGTTGGTGGCCCGGTCCGGAATCGCACCCGCAAAGAGGGGTGAGGACCTATTTATAATTACAGAACCGATATAACAAATATTTCTGTATATATAATCTGTGGGCCGTGTCAGACAACGCGTATTCCATCATATAGTGTTTGTATATTGAATAAATTTCGATAATGTTGTGTGCTTCTGCCATTGAAGTTGATCGCAGTTTAGCTATCCAATCTTACATTCGTAATGGGCACAAGGGATAAAGGCACCGAAAAGCACACTCCACTGATACTGGATTCTTCCCTCCTGCCGACATTCGGCAACATGCATCGTGTCCAGGACCGCACGCAGTCTTCCTGTCTAGTAATTGTCGCCATTCGATAGCTTCGAGCCATCCGGGTGTGGGCACCTGCGCTACCTGCGGTCCGCAAATAGAAACCTTGCGGTGCATAGGCGAGTACTTCCCGAGTCGTCGGCTCCCGCATGTGGCACAGGGCCAAATTTCGTTAGTCTAGATTGCCTATCACGAAGTTCATACGTGTTCATGCCTTTACAAAACCTACAATCGTTCTTTTCAGCGAACCCGACGTTGTTCCTGCTGACAGGGCAAGCAGATGAGAGAAGCTTTCAGGAATTAAACGCTACCCTTGTTGTGGTTCGCTGCTCACCTCCAAACTGATGCGTGAAGACCACCTTGTTGTTGGGAAAACGTAACTACATAACCACTGGGAAAACATAATTACAGAAACGATATAACACAAATATTTCAGTCCCTCCACAATAATATTCAGGCAATGTGGTGAACCTTGAGACTCCGGTTGTGGAAATGTGTGGTCCATCTCTGTGGGGGAACAATTGCGTGGCCGAAGTATCTTGCTTCACGAAGCCGTCCGATGGCCGGGCCCCCTTGGAACGTTCATACCCAAAAGATACGTAATCGAGGCCTTGTGTTGAGACGCCTTAAGGAGCTGAGCGTTCCGGTGGAGGGACTGCAACTTGTTACTGATACCGCTTCTCTGTTTCGGTTATCGATTTGGGGAGGAGGGTACAGGCTGATTCTCCGCTGAGTCGAAGTTGTCCAGTGTGATGCCGCTCGTGCGTTGATCGGTAAACGCCGCATGGACTCCGTTTGGGATATCATGGGAATTTACAATCTGTCGAAACTTAGTATAATGCATTCCGTTCATGTCGCGCTCGTTGCATTTTGCATGGAAAATTGAACTATTTCAAATGACCTAGTTACCTTGTGTATACAGTTATAACCTCAGAATTGCATCAAATATATCATTTTCGTTTTACCCATTTATTTTTAAAAAAATCGAGAGCGATAGCGAATGTAAGATTGCAAGTTCCGTGAATAAACTTTGAATGAATTAAAAATCAAAAATGAATTATTGCAGACATCGTCTATTCTTGGTTTTTTTGCATACCTTCCCGAGCCTTGTCAAGAATAAAAAGGCTTAATCGCATGAGAGGGTCAAAGCTTTGGTGTATTTTATTCTATGAACTGCTATGCGTCATCAACTATTACGTGGATCAGAGATTCCCCATGTCAACACCACCCAAAGGTTTGCAGCCAACAATACGAATATCACCAAAACCCCATAATTCGTCATCCAGTGCCTGGAAACGATCCCAATTGAATCTCACTGGAGTGTTGCTGCCGCAGCCAGTAGAATCCATTGTGAACACTGAAGTAAATTTCCCGACGAGTAACAAATCAACTAATATTAGTTAAAACTTTGACATTCCGTAAACACGTTTATGAGATGTGGATTTAATATACTCATCACTTCTATCCTCAAGCTTATTGGTAAACAGTTCTGGTTAAGCCTGAAGCTATTAAGCACTTGAAATTTGAAATACAGTATTTAGCTCGGTTACAGGAACTCCGGGTTGTTTGAATCTTCAGCATATATCATGCACATTTGTCCCCAGTAGCATGCGACGTCCCATCCAATTGAGTATTTTCCAATTTAATATTCTGGTTTAATTTCGCTGTATACCACGTGCCGTCACGATATTTGCTAACAGGCCTGCGACCCGAAACCCAGCCTGGATCAGTGGTGTCTGATACCTCTCCTCCACTAGTTTTATTCGAACTAAAAAATCCAGCGTACAGATCTGCGTTGTACCATCTTTCAAGGGGCACAATTGCAGCCCCCCATCCCCGTTAAAAGGTAAACCTTCAGGGTTCATGAGCCTGTTACTGCTCTGTTTCAAGAGTCCCATTAAGGACTTGATACCATGAAGGAACGCCACGGAAGACCAGATTTCGCATGTTATGTAATGCTAGTACTTCGGTGGCACACAATTTATTAAGTGGTGGTGGTTTATGCTAGCCACTTCCTTAACAAAGGTCGTACGCACTTAACGCGAGTTCTTCCTGTAGCTCGTGAGTTTCGAATAGTGGTGTTTATCTACTAGCCTCGGTTCTGCCCTCCTGTCGTTTACGCCTGTCGGGATAAGGGAACAGCTGAGCGTCAGCTCGAAAAACAGTTCTACGCTGAGTGTTGTCTGCTCGAGAGTCTGTAAGGCGTCAAATAAGTTGCTATGTAGTCGTAACGTCGCCTAACAAACTTGCATAGGAGAGTACAGCTAGTCGGCTATGCGGCATCGCTTGGTCCCGATTGCTTTGTTTCCGACACACATGAAGTGCGCGCCCTTATCTATTTCCTAGATAGTATTGTTAGCGCCACTAACTATAATCGAATATTACGTTGCGCGGTGACTTTGACGGCTAAGTCTTCGGCTGTAAAAAAAGCCAGAGTCCGCAGGTTCAAATCCCGCTGCGTGACATAAGAGAACTTGTTACATGTCAATATAATATAATGTGTGCTTCTGCCATGGAAGTTGATCACAGATTAGTCAGCCAATCTGACAGGCGCAATGGGCACAACCGATGATGTTGGTATGACCATTGAGCATGTCGATTAGATATCAGCGAGAGGATTATTAGATATTGGGAAAGGGACGCTATGCTGATAGCGATGACAGTGTTACTGATTTAACTGAAGATCCTGATGAAGACACAAGAATCGTGGTAGATCTCATTGGTATTGCCATTGCAGGTGCCGCTAAAGTCACAGTGACGGCAGTAGGTGTGGCACACAATCTTAGGACATTAATCCTCACATCGAGAGTGAGATACACGAGAGCAAAATCTGCGCAAAAAAGGGGGGTAATAGACAGCTCTAACGGACAATAGAAAACACGAGTCCTTCTTGGTATTACCGCTACCGCACGTCAACTGTAGATTTATTCACTTAACACTAAAAGTCAGTTCACAGGCTGCAACTTCTTAAGAATTGCCCGGCTATTCCGAGGAAGCTGGCACCGATATCGTTGAGTAGCTCGTCTGAATGAACAGAAGCGATGAGGCCTATGGTTCAGGGATGTCAGGTCGCGTCGATGGTGGTTTCAGTCTGACGTTGCGACGACGCGGGGTCAGCTGAGAACAGCTGAGGGTCACACATTAAATATGCACACATTAAATGCACATTAAATATCATACTGCCTATCACAATTATTAGATTTTATTTGCTCTCATGGGTGTTGCTGGTACTTAGGTTTGGCGGTGGTCGAAGATGGATTCCTAGAGAGGAGCGTGGATGTCGTTGGCATCGGCTCTTCCGCTGCGCTTACCGAGGATCCAAACAGATAGCCAACTGATTCTCGCACTGCGGTGTCGTCACTATCTGATCGGCCTGCTCTTCTACCGACTAGAATTCCATGGCCAAACTATCCGCTTCTGTCGCAGACGCACATAGAGGCTAGGTGCATTTGTAAATCGTGCCCGCGCCACGCGGTGACTCCAGTTTTCTTTGTTTGATCCACGTGTCTGTTTATCCGTCCGCTATATGAACCAAAACGTGGCGTCTTCCAATTCAGACCAGCAGTGACTCTCTCATTTTAAAGACACCTCCTTCTGGAGAGTCGCCCTGTGAGGCACCGTCTTTCGGCAATTCAATCTCGCAGCGATCTGCCCATCAACAACTCAGACGCGGACTCTTAGCATCGTCGGTAGGCTGATTACGTAGGCGGGTCAGTTACGTAGACGTTCCAAGTTATAGCCGCTGCTGTCGTTTCCAATCTTCGCTGGTCTTTTCTTTAGCGTCCGAACCGCTCTTACGGCTAACCCATTTGTGGCTGGGTACAACGGCGCTGATCGGCGATGCTCGCTGTGTGCCGTCTAACGTCGCGCAAAACATTGTTAACAGAGTTTTTCCGCGGTAGTGACTGATATGCATGATCTGGTGCCACAGACCTCTACCCATTTTGAGAAAGCATAGACCGCCACCGAGTATTATTTGTCGTTAGTCGGACCAGCGGAATCTATATGCACTCTGTCCGAGTCCCGTCGTAGGCTCCCAAGAGTGGACGGATGCTGTGATTTATTTATTGGTTTTGGATTTTGGTTTTATTAACGGAACTTCCATTACACAACGCTTAAGTACCAGTAAAAAAAAAATCTTCACAAGAGAGCCATGCAAGGTCCGTAACAGCAGTTAGAATAATAACAAGTCAAATATACAATAGACAGGCAAAAAAATTAAGCCAGTCAACACAGTAATTCAACGGCAACGGATAATCGGATTCATCAAAAATGTGTGAAATGTGTCTTCAGTGCACCTCCTTAATAAACCAGTAAAGCTTTGCCCTTACCTTCACACTGATAAACTCTTTTGCTGAGGTGAGAGCCCGAATCTCGCGAGGAAGCGAGTTCCAGACTGCCGGCAGGCGGTAGGCAAAAGGGTGGCGACTAACTCTGTAAGTAAATGGCAACACAAACCGAGTAACGCGACGCATATCTTCTGGAATGGTACCCTTGTACATCCCGAACGCTAGAACAGCCACCTGTACAGTGTACCAAGTGCCAAGTGGCAGAAGGTAGTCGAAGAGGTCGGCAACAGTCGCATTTCGCAGGCCAAAAATGGCCCCGAGAACATCGTTCTGGATGATTTCGACGCAACGGAGTATTTCTCTGGAAGTACTCCCACCAGAGAGTCTTGTGAACAGTCAGACCAAGACTCTTCATTGGACTCGAAATGACTGAGACAGCACGAGACTCGCAGCGCACAGATGAACAGGATAAGCCACGGCAGGCTTATGTGGAAACCGGAACAGTAATCCCAGTTCTACCGGCATTAATGGCCAGACCAAACCTTTCAAACACTCCGATGACTACCTCAAGTATAACAAGGGCCTTCTGAACATCCTCTGGTAGAAATAGGAGTGTCGGAGGCAGTTGAATGCTGCAGACACATAAATACCCCAAGGCATAACTGGCCTTCTCTTAGCACGGCCCTGCAACTGTTACGACCGCAAGACGCGTTAATTAACTGCCACCACCTTGTCGAGTCTCCGCGGAGATTTCGAAGCCGGTTCTCGTAGAACGAGAATCTGGCAGCTCCCGTCTAAACAGCAACCGACGCAGAAGATATGGCACCTGTTACAAGCTGCACAAATGGCACCTAAAGCTGACACTCGGTGGGACGCAGCCTCCGAAAGCTGGAAACCCTTGGGAAGGATTGACCACGATCGGCGAGAAACATTTGTCATATTCCGCCGAGACCAGTCTACTAAAAGACTCGGGCAGCGTCGGCGTTCTGTGTCCTGAACCCCGAGCCAGCTTATCCACGTCCCTATACTCTCAGCTCATGACGCTTGAGCGGTTTTGGACCTCTAGGCAGTAAAGCCAGCAGAAAGTTACCTGAAACAAAAACAGGACAGTGAACAAAGGGTACAGCAAATAGCCGGAAAACCGTCGAGAAACTCACCGGAGCGCATGATCGCAATGAGGTCGACAGGTACCAGAGGCAGGACGCGTGACACAATGAGGTGGCGAAGGTTCCTAGAAGAGAAAAATGGGGGGTAGCTATCGCTAAGGGAGAGCAAAATGAACGAGGTCAGGTTATTTTTTATTGGCATAGTTTTACGTTTCGCCGCGCTGAACAGAGTGCTTCTATAGCGACTAGTCTTTGAGCTTAACCCGACCCGCTTGCTTTTCTTCGGTGCCACGGGTACAGTTTTCTGAGGAATAGCGGTCATCCCGGGGAGATTCATCATGGTTCCACTCCCGGCGGGGGTCGAAATCCAGCTGATCGCGCAGTCCGAGGAGTGGTATCACGCACCAGGGTCGCAGAATGTGGCAGACTTGGCTGCCCAGATGAGATCGCCGCGGCAGCACGCGATGACGCGCCGCCCAGCAGATCCCCATCGCGTCGGCCAACGCAAGTCCCAGGTCCCATACGTAGAGGCTAAGGGAGCAGGTCTCGATCCTGCGCCGCTGTACCATGGCTCCTGCCTCATGAGTAACTCCGCGCTGCCCTGCTGAAGCGCACCAGTTACTTCAGTGCACTATCTGTGCATTGGCACCGCGGGTATCTCTTCATGCTGCGGAACGCTAACGCAAACTCTGTGGAAGGACCATAGGGCTCCGGGTTGGCGATGTATGCCTCCTGAAGGAGGACACCCTGCCACGAGTAAGGTGGAATCTCGGACGTAACGGAGCCATATGGACATATGCGGTTCGATTCGCGAACGGGCACTGGACCAGGCGGCCCGCAGTTACTCCGCCCCCTCGGAAGCAGGGGGCGGAGTAACTGCGCAGTATAGTCATAAAATTAACGTGTACAACCACATCATAGTATATGCTCCCGAACTTCGCACAGCTCATCGGGTGGACTGCGGAAAATCTCTGGATAAAAATCAATACAACAACAACATCGCATTGAATAATTCATGGTTTTAACCGTAGCTACTGCTCAAACGAGCAGTAGCTTTGCCGCCGTTGCATGCAACGGCGGAGTTACCATCCGCGTAACCTATCAGTAGTGTCGCTATTTTCGTTCGTTCTCCTCCTACATGCGATGTCATACATGAACCCATGTAAATAGCCGTTGTGAAGGCTCGTAGCGTCCACAATAGCACAATTCGATGAGTTTATCGGCGAGCAAGCTTCCCATAGAGCACCCCAACGGCTTCTGGCTGGTTGGGCGCGCCGAGATTCTCCGTCCTCGACGACAGTCCAGAGAGAGCGTCGACGTTGCTATTTTCGTTCGTTCTCTAATTCGATGTCATACATGAACCCATGTAAATAGCCGTTGTGAAGGCTCGCAGCATCCCAAGATCACAATTCGATGGCCCGTATCAAGGCAGCCTAAAGACAAGGCCGTTGTTTTGAACAAAGAGTCCTGCTCAATTTTGGCTGCGTTTATCGGTGAACAAGGTTCCCATAGAGCGCCCCAACGACTTTTGGTTGGTTGAGCGCGCCGAGATTTTCCGTCCCCGACGGCAGTCCAGACAGAGCGTCGATGTGCTATTTTTCGTTCGTTCTTCTATATTCGATGTCATACATGTCACCCATCAAATAGCCGTTGTGAAGGAGCCGTGTGACAGTTAAAAGGGCCAGCTGGGGGGTCAGGGGGTCAGCTGAGGGTCAGCTGAGGGTCCCCCCCAGCAGAGAGACCCCACCCGGTCAGTTTTTCCAGCTGACCCGCAGCTGCGGGGTCGCCAGCGACCCCGCCCGATTATCCTAGCATAGGTCTTTGCTAGGATAATTGGCCTCAGTGGTATCGGCATGGTTGAGACGCCTGTCTATCCAAATTGCTTTATCCAGTCACGGCCGAACAGCATTGGAAAGTGTGGGTCCTCAACAAGATACTCACGGAACAGCCTAGTCACCTTAAATCTGCTTCTTGGCATAATTATAGCTCCGCACCCAGAGTCTATTTGAAGGGCCTGGTGGTGCTGTACTCTGACAAACCCTTATTAAATGACCGACAGTTCTGCACTTCAGCTTTATGATGCCTGTCACCGCATCGATAGCGCTTGCCTGAAGCTTGTTGGTGCTGGCCGGGAGCTTAACTGTGCCCCCGGCCAACAGGGAGACGCCACCCCCTGTGTCGACCTTGTGCAATGTTACACGGCAATGCTTAGTAACACGGCACTACCTTCTCGCACTGCTTCAGCCAACGCTGTAAACGAATCTGCCCTGTGCAGGACCTGATCTCTAGCGTACTCATTCTTGAGGCTTCTGATGAACTGCTCTATCAGACTGGCGGCCAATGTTGCTCTCGCCCAGTCAGATTTTGGACGGGACGTCGGATCATCGGGAAACAGTTGATCCCGCAATTTGCCGAACGGAATATGCGCGCCTTCAGTTGTTGGATAGTTATTTAGCGTCACGAAACCTCCTACAAGCGTGCCTTGTAGGAGGACCACGGTTCCCTGTGCCTTGTAGGAGCACCATGGTTCCCTGTGCCTTGTAGGAGCACCATGATTACAACCATGGTTGCATCATGTGCCTTGTAGGAGCACCATGATTACAACCATGGTTGCAACCATGCAACCATGGTTGTAAAGTTAACGAACTGGGGCAGATTGGGGCAGTGGTTTATTCGTTATTGGAGTCGTTTCCTAGGTGTCTCACCTCGGGGGACAGAGATCTCCCTAGATCTGTCCCCCGAGGTAAGTTCTCCTGGCCCAGGTAGTTCTGCACACCGTGGCTTCTTAGTACCTTGGGAGTACCTGCCTGAGAACCACAAAAGGTCCCAGTGTATTATACACGTGGCAGCAGCTCCCATGAGTGTGCGCTGTATTTCTCTAAATCTCGACCTCGTCAGTAGCCTCAAAATGCTCCTGTGCTCCAGACCATGTCGAGACCATGCAGCGCGGCGGAGTATTTAACCGTGACTCGGGGATGCGCCACACTCGTCACCAAGCGCACTCCCGGCGCGAAGTAATCCCACCTATCGATATTCGGCAACGTTCATCGTGTCCAGAATCGCATCCAATCGCCTTGTCTAGTACTAATCTCTTTACAGATTAGTTGCAATACGGTGCACCGATGGTCGGTGTACCGATGGTTCTTTACTAGTTGCAATACGGTGCACCGATGGTTCTTTACAGATTAGTTGCAATACGGTGCACCGATGGTCGGTGCACCGATGGTTCTTTACAGATTAGTTGCAATACTGTGCACCGATGGTTCTTTACAGATTAGTTGCAATACTGTGCACCGGTGGTTCTTTACAGATTAGTTGCAATACTGTGCACCGATGGCTCCGAGCCACCAGAGTGTCGGCAGCTGCGGGATCTCCGGTCCGCAGATGCAATGTGGCCTCGGATGTCACCCATGATAGTTTCGACCCGATTCGCCATCACGAGTTCACGTGTTCATGCCTTTGCGGCTGCTTAGAAGCTTGTGATGCTGTTCCTGCTGATTGGACACGCAGTTTAGAAAAGCTCCCAGGGCAGTGGATTCTAGAAAGCTTGAGAAGAGCACAAACTTACCTGCATCTGTAGACTGATCCAGTGAAGTACTTACCTGCATCTGTAGACTGATCCAGTGAAGTTCTTACCTGCATCTGTAGACTGATCCAGTGAAGTACTTACCTGCATCTGTAGACTGATCCAGTGAAGTACTTACCTGCATCTGTAGACTGATCCAGTGAAGTTTCCTCGAGTTATTTGATCGTTTCGCGATCCGCATGTGTACTGAGCATGCATGTGTAGTGCTTACATGCCGCTGCAAAGTGCTCCATCATTGAGATCATCACCAGCGTGCATGTGCACGTCGCACTAAAGCACTGAATCTCTAGTTGCTGAGCATTTCCCCTCGATTGCGTTTGTAGCTTCAGCCGTTTCGGTTGCTTCCGTAGTGGCAGCGACCTCAGCAGTCGAACCTACACCCCCACGGGATTAATAGGCCCTGGTGGCTCGCCTGATATGAACCCTGGGTCAACCCAGAGGCCGTAGGTTCGAGCCCCGCTGTGTGACATATAAGAGAGCTTAAGCATTGAAAAATTGTAGCTGCTTTGATAAACCAATAAATATTTACCATTTACCCTGTTCTCCTTCTCGATCGAGGTTTCACCTTTGGGGAGAATAGAGTTGAAAAGCCCTCGCAGCCCTCGCAGCCCTCGCAGCCCTCGCAGCCCTCTTTTTTTGCAGGCCTGTCTATTAGTGCCACGTCCAACCATAGTACTCGTTTATATAGGATAATTATACTGTTCTGCCTCACAGTTTTGGATAATTCTGCCTCACAGTTTTAGAGTGAACTGTTGAATAATTCTTACCTTGTTCATACAACCTCCGTGATTGTACATGTTTGTAATGGCGTCTGAACTCCCAACTCTGAGAAATGAGATCGTGCTTACTACTAAACGTAGTTACTACTGTAGAGAATTCCGTGGAGGTCCAGGTTTAACTGCTGAGGTAACTGCCAGTACGGGAGCAACTGAAACTGCTGACGCTGCCACCGCAAGCGAGGGAAAATGGTCAGCAGCCCAGAGTGCTTCAGTGCGGCGTGCACTCACGGGAAGACTCACGGGAAGAGAAGGCGGCACGTAAGCAAGCACTACACGTGCTCGGTACACAAAAGCGTTCGCAGAGGACCGATTTAGTAGAAGCTGTTCCTGCCGATTTATATGGAGATGAATAAGCATGACCATGCACGAATATACAGCAAAGGTTGAATTCGAACAAGCCAAAGAGCGCATAACTACGTAGCTCAGACCCCCGTGAAAACTGCCGCCCGGAGATGGGTTTCACTACCCCGGGACGCGCCTCAGGGTTGCAGCAGCAGTTCACTGATGATGTACTATATTGTGACTCTTTTACACGATGCTCGGACGGAGGCCGCTGCTCCGGATGAGTCTCCAGCACTAGCGGTTCTCCCGTCGGACGGTTTCATGGCCAGAAACCCTCAGATTTCTCCCACTGACTTGTGCAACTCGAGTGACCTTATGCTAAGTATTGGCAATTCACAGGTCGCTGCTATCCTGCAGTGACCTGTGAAGTCTCCCTCGCCTGGGAGTTGCACAAGTCAGTGGGAGAAATCTGAGAGTTTCTGGCCATGAAACCCTCCGACGGGAGAACCGCTAGTGCTGGAGACTCCTCCGGAGCAGCGGCCTCCGTCCGAGCATCGTGTAAAAGAGTCACAATATAGTCAGAAGCTTAGTTATGCGACGTTATGACCAAACTCTGCTCTGGTGTATATGCGAATACAGTAAAACAGTCACGAGATAATGGCACAGAGACACATGCGGTGGTGGCGTGATGTCTCATGGTCCCGATAGCCTCGTCCGTCTCGAACACAAAGCACGTACAGGATAATCTTGATCCTCGTGATCTGCGTTCTTCCGAACGAGATCACGAACTTCTCCTCGGAACTTCTCGTCGTGAGGACAGTGCACGCGGATCGGAAGAGCTCCCAGGATTTAACCGCCACCGTAGTCGTAGCGACTGGACAAATGAATCGATCGGTTTCACTTTGTTGTTCTCACATCGACGACTGCTTGGTTAAGACTGCCTGATGCTGCTATAAGGAATCTCCTTATATAGTACACAAAATATTTCTATGCTTTTGCAACGAAGTTCAACCGGTGAATTGCTGGAACGGATAAGGCAGTGTGGCAAACATGCTAACCATTGATGGCGGGAAGGGAACCCTTTCTTGTTGAATGAAAAAATGAAACCGTTGTGGAAAACGTATTTCTTTCGAGTTTTCATGAATTCAGGATTATATTAGAAACATCATTTCAAATGATATGGCGCGCCGAGGCATCGTTGTGTGGTAATCATTGTGATGCCGTTGTGGAAAATTTACTCTTTTGCGTTTTTATGAATGATGAATTTTCTGCAAACAAAGGGTACTAACGCTAAGATATTTTCACTAAGGTTTTGGGATAGTAGGTATCCCACATGCCAACACCCCCCTTACTATATAAACATATAATACAGCAACGCTTATCCCATCACATCGTTTTTGTAATTGAATAAATTTCGATTTCTTATCGCTTAACCATGGAACAACCACAAACAACACGTGTACATTTCACTTCGCCTTCGGGTGTGAATAACGGTGGCCCCGACAGGTCCTCATAGTAATACCGAAAAGGTTAAAAGCTGAGCCCTGTCAGATATGGGTACAGCTGAGGGTCAGCTCGAAAAACAGTTTTTCGGGTGTCAAAACCCAATGAGTCGTTCAACAAGTCTGTCAGTGTTTTAAGACGGGTCTAATGCTAACCATTGATGGCGGGAAGGGAACCCTTTCTTGTTGAATGAAAAAATGAAACCAGTCGTGCGCATTGCTCCGGATCCGAGCTATTCGTGTATCGGCAATTTCCTGGTGGCTGGTGAGTGTGGGCCATCGGCTTACAAAATCCTTTTGTTGCGTTCTCTTCCCAGCGAAGTATTTGTTCCGGCTGACTGGGCACCGAGTAGTGAACAGCTATCAGCACTTACGCGCAACCCTAATTGTGCTTCGCTTCTCACCTCCAAACTGATGCGGTGAAACCACCTAGTGGTCACGTTGTCGTTTTCCCAGTGGTGACTGGGTAAACGGCATGCTGCTCCCTGCTCCTGCGAGTCTCCTTTATATATAATTACAGAAACGATACAACACAAATATTTCTCTCCGTCCACAACAATGTTCAACCGGTGAATTACTGGAACGGATAAGTCAATGCGGTGGACATTGTGATTTCTGTTGTGGAAAATATATTTCTGTCGCTCTTTTATGAGTGATGCAGGTCACCAACATAAACATTATTATTTTAAAAGCGACCATATGGCGCAGAGGCATCGGCAATTATTATTAATTTATTTTTCTCTAAACAAAGGGTACATATTTTCTAGATAGTACCGTCAGCCCTATTAATTATAATTTATAATCTCGTACTACTATTATCGGTGGGCGTTTTCAGACAATGCTTATCCCATCACATCGTTTTTGTATATTGAATAAATTTCGATGAAAACATTCATTCAAACAGCATTCTAAAACATCTAAAGAGTCGAAACGATACTCCTTATTTCGAAAGAAGTGTCGTCTTTGGTGGGAATACTATGCGCGAACAGCAAAGGGGCAACCGGCAGAGTACCTTGCCCTCCTGGAGAAAGGAGCTGATCACAGGAACTGTCATCATACAGCGAATAACGTATTCAGATAAGATTGAACTGAAATACAGCCTCCTGAGTTGTTAGGTACGAACCGAGCGCGAATTGAATACTGTTTTCTACATCAGGGATCAGACCCAGGTAATTGATAAATATTATAAATAATGGAACATATACAGCTACCACGCCATGTCAAATCCAGGCACTATGGTTTGACGGTTTCAAGATGAGTATTTGTCAACCATGATCTCATTCTTATGCTATATCGTAGCTAAATAAATGTAGTAACAATTGCATTGTTGCAACTGCAGAGATGAAATTCATGTAAGATGTCCTGGAAACAGTATTTGAATGGCGACAGCGTATACTAATTGCTGCCCGCCATTGACACTCGGTCATCATGAGTGGTCGGCTGTCTTGCTAATTGATGAGAGATATTCGACTGCTCAGAATAAACCCTCTGTTACAGCTCCAGGTCTCTTGATGACATGAAAGGTGGTCTGTGGGACCGTTCATTGATAGGGTAGAGGTTCACTAGATGAATGGGCTTCCAGATGCAGATGACTCGCGTGCCATTTGAACTCCTTGGTCTGAGTGTGCACGGTGTAAAGCCTGTGTGGTTGTGCTAGCCTGTTGAACCGTGACACTGAAGAGTCTAGTTGTTTGAGAGTACAACTTAAAGCTGGTGGTAAATTTCATCAAAGGCTAAATATATGAGGGGACTAATAGCGAACAAGTACCATGAGGGAAAGTTGAAAAGAACTCTGACGAGAGAGTTCAACAGTACGTGAAACCATATTGAGTAAAACAGATAACTGTGCTGTTATGTGGTGTGCCTATCAACAGTGTGCAGATGACGTGGACTCGGCCTCGTGAATTTGAGGCCTTCCTTAACCAATGAGCAAACGGCATCTAATAATCCTCTCGCTGATATCTCATCAACATATTCACTGATCCCTCCAACATCATCTTTTGTGCCATTACGACTGTCAGATTGGGTAGCTAAATTGCGATCAATTTCAATGGCAAAAGCACACAACATTATATTATATTGACATACAATATTATTCATATGCAATGCGTATAACATCATCTTAAACTCTTCGACATCAACTGACGGTTATTCAGTCAGCGGTCAGGAAAATCCAAATACGCCCGGTGCTTGAATGACAGGCAATATGAGTTTTGATCTGTTACCACTCAAAGATCGAAATTTTGAATTTGGCCCTGACAGGTTCTCATAGTAATATCTATAGGTTAAGAGCTGAGGCCTGTCAGATAGGCGAATAGCTCAGGGTCACTTCGAAGAACAATTAAGTAAAAATCGAAATTTATTCAATATACAAGAACGATGTTATAGAATAGCGTTGTCTGAAACTACCCATAGATAATAATAGTAAAAGTTATGATCAATAACGCTAACAGTACTATCGAGGAAATATATAACGTTTAGTGCCCTTTGTTTAAAGAGAAAATAAATAATAGATTAGTAATAATTATAAATTAGTAATTAACGATGCTTCAGCGCCATATTGTCACACTTATAATGTTTCTATTGCTTGGCTCTATCATCCATCAAAACGCGAAAGAAATTAATTTTCCACTGGCTTACCCGTTCCAGCAATTCACCTGTGGAATATTGTTCTAAACGTGCAGAAATAATTGTATACTATCGTTTCTGTAATTATATATGGGAGACTCTTAGTAGCAGCCTGAGGAATGTTTTCCCAGTCGCCACTGAGAAAACAACAAGGTGATCCACTTGATGGATCACCGTCGGGCATTAATGAAGAGGTGAGCACCGGGCCAGAGCAAGGGTCCTTAGAGCTTTTCTAAACTGTGTGCCTAACCAGCGAGAACAGGAACTTCATGGACCTCGCTCGGCAGGACGCAGATCGCGAGCACTAAGATTATCTTGCAGATCCTTCATGTGTGTCCGAAACAGGCAATCGGTACGAAGTGACTACCACATCGACGGCGCACGCGGCACCGAGGTCTATGCACCGGAAGCTAAAGCTAACTAAGCTTGCCTATACGATGGTACGACTACATGGCAACTCGACGGCTTGCCGACTGCATGCAGGGGACCTGCCACGACTGTCCCGTGACAATCCCGGGGGCAATCATCTTGAGAAAACAACAAGGTGATCCACTTGATGGATCACCGTCGAGGATCCAAGTTTGGTAATAAATTTGTGCTACCGAATTGCGTGCGTTGTTATTAAGGAGGCAATTAACAAGAACTATATTTTTGGTTGAATGTGAGGGAAGCTTGCTTATCATGTATGCACCATGAGATGAGAATGTTCCCACGATATTGCTGCGGTGTTGCGGTGTAAACAAGCGATGTAAGCTCCATTTACTCAAATACTATCGCGGCGACAAAAGAGCCTTGAGACCCCTTGGCGTTTGTCGCGTTCCACGCAGTCACGGAGCCAGCTCGAATCATCGTCTCCGCTTGAGCCATCGTTCCGACGAGTGAGCCGCCGTTCAGCCGTTCACTAATTAATATGCTGATGTTCAGCCGTTCACGGAGGATTATTAATAGAGCTGATTTCTAATCAGAGCCATCCGTGAACTCAACCAGGCCACCGATAATCTCAGTATGGCGTTGGGCGCGCGGCGCAGGGCACGGAAATACGTCTTGCAGCTGACACATCTTGCAGCTGACACAAACAATGAGACTCAAACAATGAGAGGCTTTTGAGGCTTTTTTTACCACCACTCTCACTTTTTTACTTGCTTATATACTTCCTTCGGATGGTAATGAAACTAAATGAGTTCGATCTTAAATGAGTTCCCCAGCTTTATTTACACACAGATTCCAGCGCCTCAGCGGTACAGGCGCAATTCACTGATGATGTACTAGATCAGCCGGAGTTCACTGATGATGTACTCGATTGCACCTGTTGAAACATGACAAGCACCTGTTGAAACATGACAAACCGCAGTTCACATGATCTGTTACACCATTGAAACATGACAAACCGCAGTTCACATCATCTGTTACACCATTCTAGTTCCATCAGTGGGAGGACAAATCCGTGGCCATGAAACCCTATGATGGGAGAGCCGCTAATGCTGGAGACTATTTCGGAGCAGAGGCCTCCTACGTCCGAGGATCGGTAATGTTAGGATCGGTAATGTTGTTAATGTAGTCAGAAGCTTGCTTATGCGACGATACGACCAGACTCGCTAATGGCGCTGACGCGGCCAGCCATTTTTATAGCCGCTTACTCGGGAAAAAAAGCAATGGCGGATACTCACTTGGTTCAAACCAAATCGATGAAAACTGCGAAGGGGGGCGCAGGAACTGCTGTTATGACCAGGATCTTTAGCAGGGAGCTCGGCGTAGTCCCATTACGAATCTGTACGCCGAGCTGTGATAGACTACGCCGAGCTGCGGTAGACAATTATATTCGTTAATAACGGTGATAGCAGATAGACAAACGATGATGTTGGGAGTGACTATCACAATGCGACTATATTGCGAGAGGGACAAACGCTGATGGTGCCATTGATTGAAGCGGAGGTCCTGACCGTTTCGGTCCCATTGGTGCTGCCACTACGCCAATAATGGAACGGCATCTTGTAGCATTAATTTCCACACATGGAGAGTGGAAGACACCGAGAAAAAACACCATTGACCAAACTCCCAAACAGATTGACCATGAGATCATTCCTCCGGATTTGTTTTGCACGCGCGCCACTGTGAGTTTACAAAATACACGAATATTTACAGATCCCTTCCAAAATACCAGAGTAATTTTGCGTGAAAGGATGAGCGGAAGCGGGCCATGTTGACCACGCATGTGAAACGAGGCCTCCGTAAGCGGGTTTGGGCAATGGTGAATACGGCCAGATTTCTCTCTCAAGTATATAATTACAAAAACGAGAGTTGTTAAACAGCTCTCAGCGCTTACGCGCCACCCTAATTGTGGTTCGTTGCTTACCTCCAAACGGGGGCGGTGAAACCCCCTATCACGTTGTTGTTTTCCCAGTGGCGGCTGGGAAAACATACTGTTTCTGCAACTGCGAGTCTCCTTTATATACAATTACAGAAACGATATAACACAAATATTTCTTTCTGTCCACAACAATATTCAACCGGTGAATTTCTGTAACGAATAAGGCAATGTGGTGAACATTCCTGTTGTGGAAAATGTATTTCTTTTCCGCTTTTATGAGGGATACAGGTCACTAATATAATAGAAACATTGTTATTTTAAATGCGACCATATGGCGCGGAGTCATCGTTAATTACTAGTTTATAATTATTATTAATCTATAATTTATTATTTCTCTAAACTAAGGGTACTAAACGTTTACATTTATAGATAGTACTGTCAGCCCTTTTAATTATAATTTATAATCTCATCCTACTATTATCGGTGGGCGTTTTCAGAAAACGCTTATCCCATCACATCGTTTTTGTATATTGAATAAATTTTGATGAAAAGAGATGTTGCCTGTCATCCCACCGCTGAGTGAATAACCGTCAGGTGATGCGCCTTTAAAACAACAAATCCGAAGAATATCGTTGAAGAGTTTAAGATGATGTCTTAAACGCATTGCATCTAAATAATGTCTCTATCACTCGCCCGGTTCAGCCAGTGTTAAATAAGACCTGCCCCGTGCGGGGCTTTTATTTGTTGTACACTGGCTGAAGCGGGCGAGTTTCGCCCCCTAATTACATTGACCAATCATACAACGATCTGCTGTCCGTAATTCCGCTGCCCAATCACACATGACGTCTACAAGACCAGCGGCCGGCAGCTACTCTCATCATTATCATCAACATAACACACTAGTATTTGTGGCTCATGAGTAGTCTCTACTATGTTCACCACAGCAACTTTATTTCGGTATCACTATTGGTCAAATGTCGCCTATTAATTCGTCGGTGCATCAGTGCAGCTGCTGGACCATAATTGTAATGTAATTCTCACTAGTGGTCGTCCCACACGTTGCACCAATACCCCGGTAGAATCAGCTGTCGCCCAGCGGCGGCGGTGGTGTCGGCAGCCGCGTCGGCGGCAGCAGCATTCCGACCAATCACAGCATCACCCGCCGGTGGGGAGATGTCTCCCGCATCTCAATCCACATTGCGCAGTGCCACGCCATGTGCACGGTGCTCGTCGTTTGTACCATGTTTGTCTCCCCTGCCTAGCACCTTGCACGATGCTACGCCACGTGCACGGTGATCGCTGTGTCGCGGCACGTCTGTCTCACTAACCTCGTTACAATATTATTATTATTTCATAATATTAATGAAAAATTAATATTAAATTTTATTTATTCAATAAAATTGAATACATTCCATTGCCTTATTGTAGGAAATATATAACAACATACAGTCACGGTTTCATGCGTCAGAGGGTGCCCATTGGATCAATCTCCCGGATTACGCAATCTTAATGCTTATAACCAATATAACTTTTTTTTCATTTGAGTTGCCAGAAACGATGAACCCTTGTGTCTTGTCCTCGACTTTTTAGGGAAGTGAGGGACGTATTTTCTTAAAATGGCCGAAAATTTCTCCAAAAGCCTTTGAGAACCTGACAATATGCGGGCCTGAACGTTAACCCTCTAAATTGACCAAGGCAGCACGAAACAAACGAAATATAGCATCCGAACGAGCTGGCGATGAACGATCCAGTCTCAAACGAGGATACAGACGTCAGAGCTGATTGCGAAGACGGCAGCGATGAACATCCACAGGGGATGAAGATGCATTGTTAGGTCAACGAAGAGTCAAATACTGCTGTTCGATGTTGTACATATCGGTTTCGTTGTTGGTGTTTGATCCTAGATGTATGCATAGGCAACTCTCTATTCAGAAATATGGAACATATTGCTAGACGTTTAACATACTCAGCTGCTATTGGCTGCCGAAGCTATTGAAATTTAATTTCAATTAATATTTACATTTCAACTACTCGAAGCTGTTGAATCACACCGATCATTACCTCAATTTCACCTCCAGGAATTTAAGTTAGCGTATCGAAGGGCTTCATCGGGCTGACGTCAGATGGAGAGAAGAAATGCATGAAGGATCAACATTGTAAACGCTTGATGGCTCTGCATCCATGCCTTGCGAGCTATGCAAACAGACGAAGCGTCTTTCGCTCAATGAAATGCGTTGTACCTAAGGACCGCACAGGAGAACCTCTGCCAGACTTGATGAAGCGCTCATAGGTGAATCAAGCAGTGAAGTAATCTAAGATGTCGACGTTGTTGATTGTTGAGGCCGTCGCAAAGCGCCACCCGGGTAGCCCGTCATTATACCACAATGAGTTCGGCTTGAGTAACGATGTAAATTGCGAGCTGAATCGACCGACGTTTACTAATTCCGATAAACAGCTCTGTCTACTTCGGAAGCTTTTAACACTGAGTTATAACCTTATGCAGTAAGGAGTTAACATGGAGTTGTTCTATTTATTAGCTTGGCAAATTTGTTGCTTACATCAGCAGTCCGATATCGCTATAGGGACGGTGCCTTTGACTTCAGTTATAGCGTGCCTCTACCCCACGGTGGATGAACGGCATGATGTTAAATGCACTTTACTCAGCTGTAGAATATAGACCCGATGAATCAATGAACGTTAGGCTCTGACCTCTCCTGGTGAGAGCGGGAACACTCGTGTTGGGGAAGATGGGGGCTGAGGTCGACAATGTCCCGAGAAAGGCGATGGCATTGCCCCTCTGCACAGCGAGGGACAGGCGCTGCAGAAGGAAAGAACCTGCGCGCGGTTTTACATCATATATTTGTTTCGCAATTCGTTATTACTTGTGTATATGTGTACTCCTTCAATTACTCGACTATCGTCTCATATAAATAAAATCGAGAACTCGTTTCCTATACTTTGCTATTTAGTTTTATCGATGCCTGATACTAAATATGAAAAAAAAAACACTAAACTAGAATTTGTTAATTCAAATTTCACACGGGAACGCCGTCGCGGAAATCTGCCCTATTGTATATTCGAACCTTAAAATACAATAGGGCATACCTATTTGGTCGCATCCGAGCAATTCGCATACACTTTGCACCGCGGGAATGCGAGTTGACGATTAAGCAAACCTTTTCAGTATCTTCCTGACCAGTGACAAGAACGACAGAGTTAGCGTAGGACACCGAACCCTCATAACTCTGTCAAGCTGTCGAGTCAACTTATGCCGAATACGCCACTTTCACGATGGCCGAGTTGTTGTGTCGCGTTACACGGTTACGTTCATAGCTAGAAACAAATATATGGGAGGGGTGGTCAGTGTTATCTTGTGGCAGCGAGTGAGCAGGCGATCCGGCGACTGATTCAGTGAATGTGCGACTCGGTAGGGCCGACTGTGGCGAGATGAATGTTCGAATGTAAACTCTCTATGCCTCAATATCGTTCATCTTCTGTTCGTCCTCCTCCATCTATGCGGCTAGATATCTCTGTCTCTGTGTGTGCATTTATGAATGTGATCACGTGTAGGTTTCTCGAGTTGTATCTGTCGATATTTATGTGAAAAGCGAATGAAACGAATATGTATCAAGCTTCATCATTGAGCAGAGGGAGGACTATGGTCGTCAAGCCGGAACTGCTAAAGTTCAACGAACTATTGCCGAGATGCCGCGCGTTACTAGAGATGTCGTGCGGCTCTCTCGAAGAAAGGAGGCTGATATTATAGTTAGGAGTCGGCCTGGTAATGTTGATAGCGCTGCTGCATGAAGTCGCTACTGCCGCCGCCAATTCTCACGGCATTGCCGCCAGTTCTGCTGGTATACGTCTACGTTCGCCTGGAGTCACTGCTCATATTATGGCGTCCGAGGGAAGTGATCTTGAACGTCCTTTGGAAAGGCTGGCGCAGTGACTATCGACTGGTTCTGCAAACCGGTCATCGGCGACTGGCCATCAACGGCGTTGCTCTACCTCAAGAGACATCATGTTGGTAGAAAGGGGCGTTGCTCTGCGCGCCTTTTGGTGGCTATGTTGTATCGACAAAGCATTGACCTGTCGAGATTGGGTGGGCCGCTCTGTTCGGGTTCATTGGTTTATTTGGAACTGCAGTTTTTCACAAATGCTTAAGTTCTCATTGTAAATAAAAAATTCAATGAAAAAATGGGTCAAATTATTATGAATCGTTGTCTGGAGTGGGACCGGCGATAAGCTAATATGACAGTGAATATTTACCTTAGGGTAGGGACAATAATTATACCATGGTGAGCCTCAAGGCGGATGTATGTCACGGCTTGTCTTAGCTAAATTGCGATGAATTTTAATGGCAAAAGCACACAACATCATATTTTATTGACATACAATATTATTCACACGCAATGCGTATAACATCATCTTAAACTCTTTGACGATATTCTAGAGATTTCTTGTTTTGAAGACACATCAACTGACGGTTATTCAGTCAGCGGTCAGGAAAGTCCAAATACGCGCGGCCCATGAATGACAGGCAATGTATGTTTTGATCTGCTTTCACTCAAAGATCGAAATTTTGAATTTGGCCCCGACAGGTTCTCATAGTAATATATCTATAGGTTAAAAGCTGAGACCTCTGTCAGATAGGCAAATAGCTGAGGGTTAGTTCGAAAAACAATTAGTAAAAATCGAAATTTATTCAATATATAAGAACGATGTTATAGGATGGCGTTGTCTGAAACGACCCATAGATAATAATAGTAAAAGTTATGATCAATAACGCTAACAGGACTATCGAGGAAATATATAACGTTTAGTGCCCTTTGTTTACAGACAAAATTAATTTAGATTAGTAATAATTATAAATTAGTAATTAACGATGCTTCAGCGCCATATTGTCACATTTAAAATATAATGTTTCTATTGCTTGGCTCTATCATTCATAAAAACGCGAAAGAAATTAATTTTCCACTGGCTTGCCCGTTCCAGCAATTTACCTGTGGAATATTGTTGTAAACGGACAGAAATAATTGTATACTATCGTTTCTATAATTATATATAAAAGAGACTCTTAGTAGCAGCCTGAGGATTGTTTTCCTAGTCGCCACGGGGAAAACAACAAGGTGATCCACTTGATGGATCACCGCCGGGCATTAATGAAGAGGTGAGCACCGGGCCAGAGCAAGGGTCCTTAGAGCTTTTCTAAACTGTGTGCCTAACCAGCGAGAACAGGAACTTCATGGACCTCGCTCGGCAGGACGCAGATCGCGAGCACCAAGATTATCTTGCAGATCCTTCATGTGTGTCCGAAACAGGCAATCGGTACGAAGTGACTACCACATCGACGGCGCACGCGGCACCGAGGCCTATGCACCGGAAGCTAAAGCTAACTAAGCTTGCTTATGCGATGGTACGACTACATGGCAACTCGACGGCTTGCCGACTGCATGCAGGGGACCTGCCACGACTCTCCCGTGACAATCTTGTTGTTGATGTAAAAGTTTGATAATAAATTGTGTGCTACCGAATTGCGTGTGGTTATTGGCCCCCAGTTGCAAATCAGCTGTGTATACCAGACGCGGAGATGTGCGCATTTATGAGATCCAAATGTATATGCGTCTGGACCCGGAAGGGATAATACAATAAGGGGTTGGTTTAGAAGTTGAAGTAAAATTGAAGTTAGTAATAATTATAAATTAGTAATTAACATGCTTCAGCGCCATATTGTCACATTTAAAATAGTGTTGCTTGCACTTGATGGATGCACTTGATGGATGCTTGGAGATATATATATATATATAATATCCTTCATCTCTACGAATGAGGTTGGGGGGTTGATCCAGTCAGGTTGACAGTATCGTAAGTCGGAATCCGGAAGTGCTACTTCTGTAGTAACCGTGGCAACACAAGTGCGCTCAAAAACACCAAGGGATAGGCTAGCAAGCGTTCTCTTTTCTATGTCATTTGTACCCATGGAATGAAGTAGATTAGAGATATGGGTAAGGGTGACACAAAGCTGCTCATATTAGAGTAGTTTAGTTGATTCCCTTGGTCCTTGAAAATTTGAGCGTGGTGCTAATCTTGGTGGCAGTCCGTACTAGTATCCGCAGCAGGTCTCCAAGGTGCGAGGCCTTTAGTGTCTAGATTAATGTAGGTAAGGGAAGTCGGCAAAATAGTTCTGTAACTTTGGGAGAAGGGATGGCTCTGAAGGTTGATCCAGTCAGGTTGACAGTATCGGAAGTCGGAACCCGCTAATGAGCCCCAAAAATGGAGGAAAGATCTTGAAGAAACGAGTGCAACGTTTCCAGAGTTACTAGATTTGCAGAAAAAAATAGCCACATTCGTCGTAATATTTAATAAACCAGCTCCAAACCAATAAAGCTTGCATCTCTTGCATGTCACGCAGCGGGGCTCGAACCCGTTGATGGCAGCAGAGACCCACCGGCGCTATTAAGGATCAGGCCAGACTCAGATCCCAACATCCTTTACGCACTGGTAAAGCATTACTTGCTTTCTTGAATGTTAGGAACTTCCGCCTCTGCTACATCTCTCGCGTTGATCCGCGACGCACTTGGCTGTTAACTGTGTGTCGCGCCCAACCTCAGCGAGATCCGAAAAGGGCGCAAGCTCCCATGGGTCGGGGCTGCACGGACGACGAATGCTTGTTTTCAATACTCGTTCTACGAGGTTTTAGACGTATACTCGTTCCACGAGATTTTACTCGTTCTACGAGGTTTTAGACGTATACTCGTTCTACGAGGTTTTAGACGTATACTCCTACGAGGCGGGGAAAGACCCTGTTGAGCTTGAGTCTAGTCTGACTTACGAGGTTTTAGACGTATACTCCTTCTGCGAGGCGGGGAAAGACCCTGTTGAGCTTGACTCTAGTCTGACTTTGTGAAGAGACAGCATAAGTGGGAGATTCGTCAACAATGAAATACCACTACTCCTATTGCTGACCCTCAGCTGAGGGTCAGCAATAGGAGTAGTGCTATTAGACTTATTAAGTAAAGAAACAATAAGTAAACCGACTGCGGACTCCCCGAAAAGACGCTTGCACAACATGTATACAACATATGATGCGATTTATTTGAAACCTCCGTACGCCACGTAAAGAAGCACCACAGCAGTTGATATTGCAGTCATCAAGATTCGGCAACGTGCAACGTGCATCGTGTCCAGGACCGTGTCGTGTTAGTGTCCAGGATCTCAATCGAGTCATCCTTAATCGGCAGCTGCGTGACCTTGCCTATGCACCATTCGCTGCTTCGTCGAGATTACGTTGTGCTTTTCCCAGTAGCGACTCGATTAACAGCAAGCCTTTATATAAAATTTCAGACACATCCACACAACAATGTTCAACCGGTAAAATGCGGGCGACGGCGGCAGCGCCATTCCAGCGCGAGAGTTCGTTGGTCGATATTAAGCACAAGCACCCGGTGTTGGAGAGTTCGTTGGGTCGATATTAAGCACAAGCACTTGTTGTTGTGCAGCGGAGAGTTCGTTGGGTCGATATTAAGCACAAGCACTCGGTGTTGTGCATCTGAATTGTTCGTATTTCGTATTTGAGGCCCATGGTGGGCGAAATGATGCATCCCAATGGGTTTAGTGGTTTATTAAAGGAGCAGTGGTTTATTAAAGGAGCTGCAATTTCACATTAAAGGAGCAGTGGTTTATTAAAGGAGCTGCAATTTCACAATTGCCACGCAGTGGGGCTCCTGCGACCTCTGCTTCCTACAGCCAATGACTACTAGTGGTGGTGGTCGCTCTTTTCGCTCACGCCGGGTATCGGAACGACGAATAGTCAGAGTAGCCCTCTGTGGTTTTCTTCAGCATCGCGCAGCTCGGAGATTGTTCTGTCACTGGACAGTCTTAGTGGGTACTAACTGACTACGTCGCATGACTTAGATGGCGGTGCATAGGCGAGTACAGTTAAACTGCTCACGACATGTGGCCTCCGGCGCCACGTGCGCCGGCGATGTAGAGTCCCTTGGTCCCGATTGCTTCGCTTCCGAAACACATGGATCTGCAAGATAATCTTGTTCCTCGCGGTCAGCGTCCAGCCGAGCGAGGTCCATTCCGCTGGGTAGGCACACACTTTAGAAAAGCTCTGAGGACCCTGGTTGTTGCTCGCTGCTTACCTCCGAATTGATGCGTGAAGGTGATCCATCCAGTGGACCACCTCGTTGTCATATCGCGTCGATCATGCTTCATGCTTCTCCTTTATATATATTTACAGAAACTATTGTATTCAAATATTTCTGCACGTTTACAGCAATACTCAACAGGTGAATTGCTGGAACGGATAAGCCACTGCTTAAACATTGTGATGCGATTGTGGAACATTTATTTCTTATAAATGATAGAGCCAAACAATAGAAACATTATATTTTAAATCGGACAATATGGCGCTGAGGCGTCGTTAATTACTAAGTTATAATTATTACTAATCTATAATTTTTTTTTTCTGTAAACAAAGGGCACTAAACGTTATCCATTTTCTAGATAGTACTGTTAGCGTTATAAACTATAACTTATTAGATATAAATTATAGATTAATAATAATATAGATTAATAATAATTATAAACTAGTAATTAACGATGACTCCGCGCCATATAGTCGCATTTAAAATAACAATGTTTATGTTATATTAGTGACCTGTATCCCTCATAAAAGCGGAAATGAAATACATTTTCCACAACAGGAATCACAATGTTCACCATATTGCCTTATTCATTAGAGAAATTCACCGGTTGAATATTGTTGTGGACGGACAGAAATATTTGTGTTATATCGTTTCTGTAATTGTATATAAAGGAGACTCGCAGTTGCAGAAACAGTATGTTTTCCCAGCCCAATGATCACGTTGTTGGAAAAACAACAACGTGATCATTAGGTGGCTTCACCGCCCCGGTCTGGAGGTAAGCAACGAACGACAATTAGGGTGGCGCGTCAACGCTGAGAGCTGTTTAACAGCTCTCGTTTCAGATTACTCTCTCGTGCGCCGTGTTCACCATTGCCCAAACCCGCTTACGGAGGCCTCGCTTCACATGCGCGGTAAACATGCGCCGCTTCCGATCTTCCGTGTAAAGAACCTCAAGCAGAATGACACGCTGGATGTGATTTTCCTGTTGTCTCATTCCCCATATGGGAATTAATGCTTTAAGATGCCGTGCTAACGGGATCCGGGACGATCAGGACACTAATTCCCATAAGGGGAATGAGACAACAGGAAAATCACATCCTTAGGCGGATGTTTATTCCGTATATCGAGTTAAATATATGGCCGCCGCATGTGGCTTCAGTGCCACATGCAGCGGATCTCGTGATCCTCCCACTGATGGGATTTGTGTGTGTAACTTGATGGGATTTGTGTGTGTAACTTGATGGGATTTGTGTGTGTAACTTGATGGGATTTGTGTGTGTAACTTGATGGGATTTGTGTGTGTAACTTGATGGGATTTGTGTGTGTAACTTGATGGGATTTGTGTGTGTAACTTGATGGGATTTGTGTGTGTAACTTGATGGGATTTGTGTGTGTAACTTGATGGGATTTGTGTGTGTAACTTGATGGGATTTGTGTGTGTAACTTGATGGGATTTGTGTGTGTAACTTGATGGGATTTGTGTGTGTAACTTGATGGGATTTGTGTGTGTAACTTGATGGGATTTGTGTGTGTAACTTGATGGGATTTGTGTGTGTAACTTGATGGGATTTGTGTGTGTAACTTGATGGGATTTGTGTGTGTAACTTGATGGGATTTGTGTGTGTAACTTGATGGGATTTGTGTGTGTAACTTGATGGGATTTGTGTGTGTAACTTGATGGGATTTGTGTGTGTAACTTGATGGGATTTGTGTGTGTAACTTGATGGGATTTGTGTGTGTAACTTGATGGGATTTGTGTGTGTAACTTGATGGGATTTGTGTGTGTAACTTGATGGGATTTGTGTGTGTAACTTGATGGGATTTGTGTGTGTAACTTGATGGGATTTGTGTGTGTAACTTGATGGGATTTGTGTGTGTAACTTGATGGGATTTGTGTGTGTAACTTGATGGGATTTGTGTGTGTAACTTGATGGGATTTGTGTGTGTAACTTGATGGGATTTGTGTGTGTAACTTGATGGGATTTGTGTGTGTAACTTGATGGGATTTGTGTGTGTAACTTGATGGGATTTGTGTGTGTAACTTGATGGGATTTGTGTGTGTGTGTGTGTAACTTGATGGGTACTTGAGTACATCATCAGTGAACAGAGACTGATCGAGTACATGACCTCGATTGCCCTTAGTTGCCAATACTAAGGGCAATCGAGTACATCATCAGACTGATCGAGTACATCATCAGTGAACCGAGACTGATCTAGTACATCATCAGTGAACTGCGGCTGTCCGCGGAGGCGGTGATCGAAGCTCCCTACCTCGAAACTCTGAGAGCGCTGGAGTCGGGTGTGTAAATAAAGCTGGGGAAGTACCTCGACTCGTTACCAGAAAATCCAATTCAGTCCCGTTATTGGCATTTTAAGAAACGACAATGGGGGCCTGGTATATAAGCGAAGCGTTACAGGAAAATAGACGGATGCGGAGAATCTGTCAGATGCGGAGGGGTCGGCGAGGGTGCTGAGGGTCAGTGCGGAGAATCTGTCAGATGCGGAGGGGTCAGCGAGGGTGCTGAGGGTCAGTGCGGAGAATCTGTCAGATGCGGAGGGGTCAGCGAGGGTGCTGAGGCCTGTCAGCGAGGGTGCTGAGGCCTGTCAGCGAGGGTGCTGAGGCCTGTCAGCGAGGGTGCTGAGGCCTGTCAGCGAGGGTGCTGAGGCCTGTCAGCGAGGGTGCTGAGGCCTGTCAGCTGCGTTGTGATAAGCGAACAACAACTACAACGCGCGCTGTTCCCCTATCTGACAGGCCTCAGCTTCGCTCAGCACCCTCGCTGACCCTCAGCACCCTCAGCTGTTTGACAGGCCTCAGCCTCTTATTACATGAGGATCTGTCGGCCTCATTCTCCGCATTTGACAGGATTGTGTCCCTCCAGCCCAGTAGTCAAAACGCTCACCGCTCACCACTAGCTAGGGAGCTGTGGTACAGATGTGGCACCGAGATGTGGCCTCGGCTTGTTGTCGATCTGTTGTCGCTTAACCGAAAGGTATTCTCAGCTCAGAATATGCACCCATCCGCACCCACCCATCCGCACCCATCCATTTTTTAGGCACCTTCCCCCAAATAAAAACTGCACGCAATTTAAGCCTGTCTTGCCCCCAAATAAAAACGGCACGCAATTTAATATTAAGCTGTCTTGCCCCAATTAAAAAAGGCACGCAATTCGGTAGTACAAATTTATTATCAGACTTCGACAAAGATAAGAAGTATCTTTGTCGTACGTATCGCATGAATTCCAGTAGGATATTTCAAAACCGTGGCGGGGGTCGCTTTTCCGCTTACGACGGGGGTGCGACGATTAGTGCCCACGGAGATTGCCCTTGACACAAGGGCAATCAGACATCCGGATTGTCCAACACAGGGGCAATTCTGACATCCGGCGTAAGCGAAAATGTTGGGCAATTCCGACATTCCGGCGTAAGCGAAAATGTTGGGCAATTCCGACATCCGCCGTTGTTGTTCGTTCATCAACATCTTGTTGTTCGCGATCTGCGTGCTGCCGAGCGAGGTCCATGAAGTTCCTGTTCCCTCTGGCTAGGCACACAGTTTAGAAAAGCTCTAAGGACCCTTGCTCTGGCTCAGTGCTTACCTCTAAATTGATGCCCGACGGTGATCCATCAAGTGGATCACCTTGTTGTTTTCTCAATGGCGACTGGGAAAACATTCCTTAAGCTGCAACTAAGAGTCTCCTTTATATATAATTACAGAAACGATAGTATACAATTACTTCTGCACGTTTAGAACAATATTTAATAGGTTGATTGCTGGAACGGGTAAGCCAGTGAAAAATTTATTTCTTTCGCGTTTTTATGAATGATAGAGCCAAGCAATATCTGCTTTCAGATGCAGATCACGTGGACTCGGCTTCGCGGATTTGAGGCCTTCC
The DNA here is from genome assembly GCA_019614645.1 of Stratiolaelaps scimitus. NCBI lineage: Eukaryota > Metazoa > Arthropoda > Arachnida > Mesostigmata > Laelapidae > Stratiolaelaps > Stratiolaelaps scimitus. Next base: position 140,398 of record JABWDB010000108.1, read on the forward strand.
TTAACCACTGAACAAGAACGAGAATTTCAATGGAAACATTATATTTTAAATGTGACAATATGGCGCTGAGGCATCGTTAATTACTAATTTATAAATATTACTATAATTATTACTATAATTTATTTTCTCTGTAAACAAAGGGCACTAAACGTTATATATTTCCTACTACTGTTAGCGTTATTCATTATAACTTATAATACTATTATTATCAATGGGTCGTTTCAGACAACGCTATCCTATAATATCGTTCTTGTATATTGAATAAATTTCGATTTTTAGTAATTGTTTTTCGAAGTGACCCTGAGCTATTCCGCCTATCTTTTTTTTTGAGCTGACCCTCAGCTGTTCCCCTATCTGACAGGACTCAGCTCTTAACCTATAATTACTACTATGAGAGCCTGTCAGGGCCAAATTCAAAATTTCTTGAGTGAAAACAGATCAAAACATATATTGCCTGTCATTCAAGCGCCGCGCGCCAGTTCCGTCATTTTTCCTCATTATCAAGTCTAGCCAGCCAATATTCTTATCCCATTCTTCCCGGCTTGGACGGGTAAGTCTCTGGTTATCGGAAGCCAGAGACCGCAGGTTCGAGCCCCGCTGCGTGACATATAAGAGAGCTTAAGCATTGTACAATTGCAGCTCCTTTAATAAACCAATAAAACCTTTACCTTTACCCTGGAACGAAGCATAAGGGCCACTGCCGTCGTCGAAGAGTTTAAGATGATGTTATAAGCATTGCGTCTGAATAACATTGCATGTCAATATAATATAATGTTGTGTGCTTTTTCCATTGAAATTCTCATTCTTGTTCAGTGGTTAAGGAAGGCCTCAAATCCGCGAGGCCGAGTCCACGTCATCTGCATCTGGAAGCCCATTCATCTAGTGAACCTCTACCCTATCAATGAACGGTCCCACGGAGCACCTTTCATGTCATCAAGAGATACCTGGAGCTGCAATAGAGGATGCATTTTGAGCAGTCGAATATCTCTCATCAATTAGCAAGACAGCCGACCACTCATGATAACCGAGTGTCAATGGTGGGCATTAATTCATGTACGCTGTCGCCATTCAAATACTGTTTCCAGGACATGTTACATTTATTTCATCTCTACAATTGTTCCACTATTAATATTATTTATCGATTACCTGGGTCTGATCCCTGATGTAGCAGACAGTATTCAATTTGCGTTCTGTTCATACCTAACAACTCAGGAGGCTGTATTTCAGTTCAATCTTATCTGAATCCGTTATTCGCTGTATGATGACAGTTCCGGTGATCAGCTGCTTTCTCCAGGAGGGCAAGGCACTCTGCCGGTTGCCCTTTTGCGGTTCGCGCATAGTATTCCCACCAAAGACGACACTTCTTTCGAAATAAGGACTATCGTTTTGACTCTTTAGATGTTTGAGTTGATACGACCTAGTTGGCAAAACAAGTATACATCTTATTGCCTTGCACCGGTAATTGTCGGCCAATGGAGCACATCTAGTGCCAGCGACACTAGACACAAAATGAATTCTTGTTTGTTGTTCGTATCAAGTTGGCCAGCATGATCGATAAGTCTGCCCGGAAGTCGTTTACCTAATCAGCACCAACGGACAGCTCACCATGCTTGCCACTATTCTCTTGATCCGTACAGCTTCATGAAGATAGCTTTGCTACCGGCGTCTGACAACGAAACGCTTTTTTTTATAACGGAATGTTTTTTTGCAAATCTTCACGTTGCATACAGTGTACGACCGTGCCCTATGATATCATCATTCGCCGAACTGATGAATTGTACTCAACGTAATACGGCCATACAATGCATCACAAATAAATTGACTCCTGCTACACCTGCTAATTAGCGACTAATTTCTACAACAACTTTTTCCTTAGATATCGAAAGGGGCGACGCAAGTTTTATTTAGGGCACCCCTAAGAACTGGGGATGTGGGACCTCCTTGTTCTAGATATTCGGTTCAGAATATACAGAGGAGTGTGTTCTTAGATGTCTTCCACGTTGAGCGCGTACAATTATCGCCCATTTTCATAATTGACTAATAAAAAATACAGATCCTTTCTAACGGGTCCAATTGTAGCAGCTAGATAACATGGTTACTTGTTAATGATAATTAGCCAAGCACATCTCACGTTCAGGAGTACAATCAGAATGGATAACGTTTAACGCAATACTTCACACACTTCGGCAGCTGTTAACTAGCTCAAATTCGAGCTACTTGTGATGCTCGTCGATACTCGCATAGCCTCTAGGTAGCCCGTTGGCCCTTCCTATTATTAGGGCATACACTTCAAAATTTCGCCTCTTTAAATGACAATAACTTTTGAACTAAATGAGGTAGAACAAAGATTTTTTGGTATGAGTTAGAGGTATTCTCCAGCTTTATTGACACACCGATTCCAGCGCTCTGGGAGTTTTGAAATAGCCAAATATTTACCATTTGCATTTCCATATATAATTTCGTTATCTATTGCTTTTGCGAGTAAGTCGACGGTTGCATATGGAACCCCACCTATTGCCCTTTTTAATGCATGGAAACAACCATAATCACACGGGCTTAAATCAGGAGAATATGGGGGTTGATGCCATCGCTCAATATTGTTCCCCTCCATCCAGGCCGTAATTTCAGCAGTGCGGTGAGGTTTTGCGTTGTCGTCGAGTAACCACACTCGGTGCTGTCGATCCCCACGCCATTTGTTCATCAATCCTTTCAAGAAGCCGAGATATCGGGGAGCATTGAGTTTTTCGTTTGCCGCCAATATTTCATAATAGCAAACACCCTTGATATCCAGAGCGAGTATCATCAACACCTTTCGTCCGAATCTATCTGGCACTGCCACAGACGTTGCCGCTTCACCTTGTCGGAGCCACTGTTTTGATTGGTCCTTCTCAGGGGGTCTATCCAGGCTAACCCATGTCTCGTCTATCGACACGGTGTGCTCTAAGCGACTGGTTTGTTGCGTATAAGTCTTCAAATTAAATGTCGAACACTCCACACGCATTTTCATTTGGTCAGCACTCAGTTTATTGAAAACCCATTTTTCATTGATTTTCTTCTTCTTCAGTATATTGGTGATAATTTTATAACACGTCGTCCGAAGAATCAATGTTTCAGCCGACAAAGACCCCGTGGACCAAGCTCTAGTTTGCTCAAAAGCTGCCTTGATTCTTTCAATCCGTTCGTCCCTTGTCGCACCTGATTTCTGGTCCCCTCCTCGGTGGTCATCGGTGTCCAAATTTCCACTGTTAAATCGCTTGCACCAATTTTGCACCGTTCGCAGGCATAAGGCAGACCTACCGTACACCTTCACTAATTGTCGATGGATTTCAGCTGGAGGGTATTTTTGGAGAAACAAAAACTTGATGTTTTCCCGTTGATTTTTGGGGGAATTTGAACTTTCTGCTGCAGTGTCCATTTTTCTGATCGTATCGAAACCACTCAGTGTTCGAAAGAAAGCCACGTTCCTGCCGCGTGCCCACTCCAAAAAAGAACGCATTGTGTAGCGTAGTTCGGGCTGTGCGCCATTCGAAAGGCGCGAAATTTTGAAGTGTATGTCCTAATAAATCAGTCGCCACCGTAGCCGGGTTGCTGCGTGAACCCCACATCTGCGTAGATCAGTTGTTTGTGTTAATATACTCTAGGTTAAGCTCTATAAACCGTTAACTTCCCCGCGCACAGAGAGACATACACATATCAACATTTCAACCTGGATAAAATGTGTCCCGTTGTGACTCCAACAAGAATTTATTCACGGAGTCGGAGTGCCATTCGTCTTAAGTGGAAGACGTCTGCGTGAGGTTCCATTTCCACGCCTGCGCCACGGTGGAAGGTGTTTGCCTCATTCCGGTCACAACTTGATCTCATCCCATCGAATGAACGGTGAAGAAGCATTTGTATTTTGTATCTAGCAACTAATATAAGAATTTGGAAACAAAGTGAAAATTTAAGGAATTTATTAAAAAAAGCGTAGTATTTCAGACGATCAAAATGGCGACTACAAAGACCACAGTGGGCCGTCTTCAGCGGCAGTGACCAGCATCATCGTCTCGTATTCACAGAATTCGACACTTAACACTGCTGGTGTAATTTGTCAATGCCGTTAGCGAATATTAAGAAGTCGAAGATTGCAACAATGATGGCATTAGTTCTGACGTCATTGGGTAAACCGGGAACATCAAGCCAGAGACTTATCACTCGAATCATCGCAAAGGGACAATTAAGCTAATGAAGAACTATGGCCAAGGAACAAAAGACCTTCCATGCGTGACATATAACAGAGCTTACGCATTGCAAAATTGCAGCTCCTTTAATTAACTAATAAAAAACCTATCATGTCAGGCCAATGGGTTCGAATCGCTCAAAGTGATTTATGTTTACAGATATTGTCAACCTTCGAAAAGCGGGCGCCAGTAAGACTGGGGGGAACCTCAGATAACGATGGTATTATACAATAATCCCTACTACAAGAGATACACTAAGTTTAATGAATATTCGACGAATAGAACTTAAGCGATATGTGCTGGATTTGTTCGATGTAAGACAGATTCGCCTAAGTTGTTGGCTTAATATCAACCTGTTGTGTTTCTTTTTCCTTAGTTCCCCGCAAGGCTTGGTAGAGGCTGCACTGCCAACTCCCGCGGCCCTGCTACGGGTTGATGCGTAGTGGTCCCCATACAACCTGGGGCGTAGTGATCCCCATACAAGTCGTCGGCTACGGCGACTCGATGCCATTTCACAGACGTGAGGAT